>JABXWE010005716.1:0-45637 GCA_014611495.1 Limonius californicus | reverse complement strand
GGCAGACTAGGTAAAGCAAGAACAGACATTTTTCGGTATTTGCGTCACTGCTGTCATTGGGGGTGAACCATTTGGTATTGTTAGCTTAGAGTGATGATGAGCGACGAAAGTGCTTTCAGGAACTGTAACGGATAACGCAAGCAATTTCAGCAAAGCTTTTAATATATTTGCATCTTCTCTGTCTAGAGACAAATATAATGATAGCGAATTAACAGAACTGCAAAATCAAAATGATGTAGATGTAGAATCTTTAGTAGATTTTGATGATGACAGTACCTACGTGCTTTTACCTCAACATTTTAAATGTTGTTCACATACCCTAAGCCTTATTATTACTGTAGATGCAGTCAAAGCCACAGAAAACGCAATATATAAAAAAATACACGTTCGGTTTTTCAAAAAGTTTTTTCTTTATGGAATTTAGTAAGTAGGTCAACTAAAGCATCAGACGAATTGGAAAATATATGCGGTATTAAATTGAAAGTTCCTTGTCCAACTCGGTGGAATTCCATGCATGAAGCTAATTAGCATTGAATCAAAATTAAACGAAATTTGTAAAGTATTAAAATTAGAAGGATTTCAGCCATCCGATATTCTTTTTTTGAAAGAACATATTTTTGTTACAAAACCTATAGCAGTTGCAATAGACATTTTACAAAATGGAAAAACCTGTCACTTAGGAACTGTTTTACCAACACTTTTTAAAATTAAAAAATCATTGGAAGCTATGCTGGAATTACAATACTCTTCAAAATTAAGAGAATGTTTGCTAAATGGACTTCAAAAACGTTTTGAAAATATAATGGATATAGAAAGCTCCGGCAGTCGACCATACTTGTTGGCTACAATTTCTAATCCAAAATTTAAATTAAGGTGGTTAGAAATTACTTCGTTTAAAGATGATTCTGAATTCTGCAAAAGTGTATTGAAACGAAAACTAGAAGAGTTACAGTTAGGAGGATCTCAAGAAGATTATAATGAAACAACAGAAAGTCACGTAAATTCCGAAAAAGAAAATTCCTATCATGAGGAATTTTTTGATTGTTTTAAAATAAATAATACGCAGGTACAAAAATCTACATTGCAGTGTACAAACTATTTTGAGGATCCCGATAACAGTTACATTCAATTAAATAAGTATCCGATAATAAAATAAATTTTCCTTAAATGTAACTGTACACTGCCTTCTTCTGCCCCCGTCGAAAGAATATTTAGTACGGATGGACAAATTGTAACCCCTCGTAGAAATAGGTTAAATGACGAAATTTTCGAAACGTTGTTAATTTTAAAAGAAATAAATATAAAATTCGATAATTAGAATTATGTAATTTTATAGTTAATAAAGCAACTTTTGGGGTAGTGTAGCGTATTATTATTACATTGTAACTTGTAAGTAGTGTAAGTTTGTAATAACATTTTGTTCCCGTTAACTATATATTTATTTCCTTATGTTACTGTCCAAGTATCCAGTGGCACTGTCCATATCTCTGGAATCTCTAAAAATTAGAAGAACACCCCTGACACGTTCGAAATGCGAAAGGATCTATAAAGGATCTAGATACTTTGTTAAGGATCTTGGATCTTGATCTAGATCCATTTTTAGGTTTGGATCTTTGATCTGGATCTAGATTATATTTTTTAAATGTATCTGGATCTGTATCTAGATCCCTAATTAGAGGATCTTACCCAACACTGATCACAACCCGTTACTGGGATTATTAAATCAAAACAAACAAATTCCAATTGGGATGTCACCCCGAATGTTAAGATGGACCTTAATGCTGTCTAATTATTCATATTCGACCTAATTTCGAGCAGGAAAGTTGCATGGCAATTGGCAGTGCAGATGGATTAAGTAGGTTGTCTTTGCCATGCTTCGGAGATGAATTGATACCATCAAGAGATATACTACTTTTAGAAGCCTATAACGACCCACCTATAGCCGCAGAGGAAATTCAGAAACTGACAAACCGAGCTTAACTTTGAATAGAGTAAAATATTGAGTTTCACATAGTTGACCAACAGGTATTTGAGGTGAAAAATATGTAGCATTCTCTAGGGAAAGAAATGAACTATCAGTTCATATATGATCTTTACATGGGAAAGCCGCGTCATAATTCCATTGCACGTCTGAGGTCTGAAACTACTACATGCAAATCATCCAGGTATGTTGATTGATTGATTGATTTGAAAGAGCGAGAGCTAGGACGCGGTTTTCCAAGCATCTCTAAGTACTGCAGCCATCATTGGCTTATTGTACATCCTAACTAAGAATTTTGCCTATCTGGGGTAATTCCAACTCCAGTAGTGATTTTTAACGTGTCACACATCGCAGTGGCACGGAACCTACGGCTTTACTTCTTATCCGACAGAAGGCGCATTTTCAGATTTTTCCCCGCTAGAAAAATCTCGCCGACCTCAGCCAGGTTCGATCCCGCGTCCCTCGGATCTAAAGGCAAATGCGCTAACCACTAGACCACCGAGGCCGGCTATCCAGGTATGTTACTATGAGGATGTATACACGTAGCTATGTTTGGTGGCTAAACTTGGAAAAAAGAGAGTGGAAATGGTCGCAGGGTGTGACAACTGTCAAATACATAGAAATAACCCACCAACATCCCTTGATAATCTATGGTCCAAATTAAATTTAGATTTTGCCGAACCCTTCCACGATTATTTTTCATAATTGTCCATGTAATGTCAAAATGGTTTGAAATCAAAGTAGCATCTTCACAATCTTCATCCGAAGTTATTAGACGTTTACGTGAACTATTTGCAACACATGGAATACCTAATTACTCCTATATTTTTTCTGATAATGGAGTTGCTTTTATATCAAAACAGATTAAGCAATTTTACAGGAGAAATGTCTTATACAGCACATATCATCCAAGTAGTAATGGCCAGGCTAAGCGTATGGTACAGTATAGAAAATTAGAATTATCAAAATTACAAGAAGGGTATTTTAATTTGAAATTAGCAAGACTGCTTTTCAAACAACATACCATGCCAAATCAGACATTCAAAACACCCGCTCCTTTCCAAAGTGGAAGATGGTCAAAGAAGTACAAGAGCATCCGTGTTTTTAAGGATCACTTTGTCAATATTGTTGAAGCATTAGAAACATTATCTGAAGAGGGTAATGCAGCAACAACAAAAAATGCATATCAAATGCATGCAGCGGCGTGCAGATGTTCATTTGTTGTCAGTAGCATTAATTGCTAAGTTTTCCTCTGCTTCTAACAGCCTAGTAAAATAATACACAATTTATTGGCAAAATACATTTATTTATAATTTTTCGAAGTATTCCCCTCCACAGTCAATGCAATTTTGTATACGTGAAAACCAATTTTCAAAACATTTTCTCCAATCTTCCCGCGTTAGGGTATTTATTTCATTTTTAAATGCGTCAACTGCTCCTACGGTCCATGTAAAACGTAAACCACGTAACTTATTCATTACACGCGAAAATACAAAGAAATCATTAGGTGCTAGGTCTGGAGTTCTGGACCCATTATTTCAATGTTTTGGGCATTCAAACACTCGAGCAGCAGTGTGCGCCAGAGCGTTATCTTGCAAGATGCAAGATGATCCTTCCTCTTGGACGTTCTTCGTGAACATTTTGGATAACTTGAGGCAAACATACTGTAGCGTATTATTCATCATTAATAGTATGACGATCCTCCAATGCTACAGTGGAAACATGTCCAGTATTCCAAAAAATGTGTTGAAATTCATTGTACCACCGCTTTAAGGTATACAACACACAATTCGACTTAATATGTTGCCTGTGGTTTAACCAATGCTTGCACAACTGGCTGAACTATGATTCTATATAGGTACGAATTTAATAAGATTTTACGATACAGAAATTTGCCACGAATTAGCAAAAAATTGACATAGATGCTTCGTATAAATCTTTCAAAAAATATAAAAATATCTCACATGTTTTATGATATTTTTATTTGCATGCATTCTTGGGCTTAGAATCTAGTAGCATATCGGGAAAATTATAAGTACATAAATTTTTACTTTACGATCCGATTCAGTTAATTATACACCACTCAAACTCACAAACGGCATCCCTTTATAAACATCCGAGCCATATTTTTCTAATCTGAAATCGTCTCTTGAGGCTAGCCAACCACACTCGTGACTTGTAGAATTAGGAAGAGGTTTAGTAGTTCTTGTTTCGGGTTCCCTCTTTTTCCCACGAGGTGGTATCATCACAGAATTTTTTGATGCTTCTCTCATTTCTTCGCGCAATTTTCTAAAATAAAAATATATACAGTGGATATTGACTTGTTGAAGTCTGTTGTTGAGTATTTTGCGAATTTCATCGCATAACCTCCTTTGCCATTAAAAAACAAACCGGCGGTCATCGTTGAAATAATATGCATTATATTTACAAATTCGTCAACTTCCCATAAAATTCCAAGATTATATCTTACACGATATCTATACGACATGCTTGGTGCAATACATTTGTGCAACCGGCTGTATAAATAATTAATAAATTTATAAAATGTTCATATAAAACATTTTTAGTTTGAAAGTATAAAAACAATTATTGAGTTTTATATTCCACATCCATACTTTATTTCTTAAATTTATTTTTTTATTTAATAATTGTTGTTTATCTTTCTTCTTGTTTTTTTCTAATGGAGTGTCTTTCGCAAAATGTTTCACAAAGACCTTTACAGACTCTTGGCACTTTCTTAAGACAATAGTTCAGTTGGTAACAAGGCAGACGCTATATTTAATATACTGATAAAAGCTTCATAGGAGATACTGCAGAAAATATGAGAAATCAATTTCCTTAACTTACTCATATTCTTCCAAAATCCAACCCCATTTGGTTTTCCATGCGTCAGCAGCTATTTCTTCGCCATGAACAGCAGCTTTCCATAACTGATCTTCCACATTTGGAGTTACTTTTAATAATTTTGGTTCAGGTGGTTTTCCAAATGCCATTTTTGTTTATATAAATTCAAAATAGATTAAATAAAATGTCAATATCAATCAGTTTAGTAAATCTCTGTTTTATTCAAAGCATACTTATTTATACAATGATTCAATTTTAATTTAAAAAAATAATTTCTGAACATATGTACTCCATTTAAAGAATCCCAAACTCATAGAAGATAAACATTGCAACTTAATGTATCTAATCAAATGCATAATTCTTTAGCACAAGGTAATGTCTCCCTTTCACGATATTCGACTTCCTTCACCGTCTGCATTCCATTTTGATTCACGCATCGACACATACCACGTCGACACTGCATTGTTTGATAGTTTCCATTTTGGCAGCATTCTGGTTTTTCGTCCCCCGTCATTATGCTCCTTGCCCGAGCACACTCTATAGAAAAAAATGTTTTTAGGTGAAACTTACTACGATATGATTTTGCAAAAAAATTGAACACTGACTGCAATCTATAGATGAAACCAATGGATCTGTTTTAAGAACTCTATAGTTTTCAAGAACTTTTCCTGATGGATCTGCACAATATTTTCTGAAAAAATGATGATTCTAGTTCTAACAGCCACTAAATGTGTATTGCTTACGTAGTAGAATCTTGCTGCACCGGTGCATAATACCCATCCAATTGGCAATTCGGTAAAGTATAACCAAACACATCAAGACCTTCTTCTTCATACTTTTTAATTACGCTCAATTGCTCATTATAAGAAGTTTCACATTCGCGATAATATTCAGCTTCTTTGTGAGTTTTATTATTAACTAAAATATTTATAAGAATTAGAGTCTCAACTGCCAACTTAAATTTGTAACCTTACAACATGGAAAATTTTCTGCAGATATACTAGTTATATTCACAAGCTGCATTTCGGGATCAGTTGGAAAGCCATCATCTGCATCAACACACAAACATCCATCGCCAATACACTGTAAAGTATCATAGTCACCATTTGACTGACAGCGAAAATACTCCTGGGGATGTAAATTTCTGTCTCTTATGTCAGTTCCTTGGTAGTTATGTCTCGAGCACTCTTAATTTAGTAAACAATTAAAACAATTAAGACAGTACTTTATTCAAACAACTTACTGCATTTCAGTGGATATGCTGCAATAGATGTGAATGGTACCTCACCAAAAATTCTTTCTCCATCTTCAGACAAGCAATAACATCTACAACAGTGTAAATGAAAAAGAAAAGAATTCAACTAAAAGAAACTTACATTTCTCCCGGAACACATATAAAAGCTTCATACAAACCATTTCCATCACATTTTGGTTTTACTTGCAGATGACCTAATTCACCTGATTCTCTATCGTCATCATATTTTTTCTGAGCCTGCAGACATTTCGTATCATCCTCTACAACACCGCAAGAAAATTATATTATCCCTATTATACAGGGTATCCCATGACTCGAGGGCCATAGCACAAGAACGTATCCTTAAAGTCGTTTAGAGAGAAAATCTTTCGATAATCATATGTCCGAAAATGCTTCCTACCAGAACTACAACCGTTGAAAGTTGAAGTCCACAAATGTTAAAAGAAATGTATTTAAATTCTTTATTTAAAAATTTGATTACAAATTCTGTTCAAAATTATTTCCTGTAGCTTCAATTCTGGCTCTGCATAAAATTGATCTAACAGGTCGCTCGCCGGCCTCGGTGGTCTAGTGGTTAGCGCATTTGCCTTTAGAACCGAGGGACGCGGGAGCGAACCTGGCTGAGGTCGGAGAGATTTTTCTAGCGGGGAAAAATCTGAAAATGCGCCTTCTGTTGGAAAAGAAGTAAAGCCGTAGGTCCCGTGCCACTGCGATGTGTGACACGTTAAAAATCACTATACTAGATTTGGAATACCCCAGATAGGCAAAATTTTTAGTTAGGGTGTACAATGGGCCAATGTGGCCTAAGTGCATAGAGATGCTTGGAAAACCGCGTTCTAGATCTCGCTCTTTCAAATAATCATCATCATCATCAACAGGTCGCTCCACAATGTAAGCAGATTTTCGTATTTGCAATGCAGCATCCATAATTTGGTTCACAAATCACAAGTTCATCCCTATTGCGAGCCGTTTCTGTAGAAACAACTATTGACTTCATATGCGCCCAAAGACTGTAGTCGATGTGCGTTACGTCAGGTGACATCGGCGGCCAAGGAACAGGACCACCTCATCTGATCCAATGGTCGTACTTACCAAAATGAATTGGTCCTGCTGCAATCACATCAAAGCTCTGTTCTCCATCAAAATGAGCAGATTTTCTTGTAAAACCCAGATATAAACATTGCCTGTTGAATACCCTTCCATAATAAAAGGCCCAACAAGTTAGTCGTTAATAATTCCACATCAAATTTTTACCGAAAACAGATGCTGAAATTTTTGTCGCTGATTTTGTAAGGGTTAGCGATGGACTAGCAATGTAAATTTCAAGTATTATTGATACATATGTTTATTAAACAATTTCCTCTCTAAATGGCTTAATAACACGCCCTTAAGCTATGAACCTCGAGTCACAGAACGTACTGCATACAAATATGCCATATCAGCAATAAAAGTAACGGAAAAAAATGTCACTTAGCAGTACTACAGCTACTAACAGGAAGTCAAATTATCTGTGAAGTTTAAGAAATAAAAAAGCAACACATGACCATTATGTAAACTTTTAATGAAATTTATCGTAATTTTGGACAGAAATGTTTCCTTTACGTACATACATTTCTGCAATATTATAAAGCGAGTCCTAAAATATGCAACTAACCTTGCAAACATCTTTTTGGCGTATACCACTTTTGTAATCTTTCCTTTTTCTTAGCTGTATTATTTTATCATTTTTTTAAAAATCCTCCTACTTAAGCATACCGCTTCATAATACGAATTTAGAAAAGACGTTTAGCTGCATGAAAGCTCGGTAGAGAAATGAGGGAAATTGCTAACTGAATGGTTGTTAAATAATCTAGTTAGAATTTATGCGATGTGAAAAATCGATTTCTAAATAAACTAGCGGTAAAATTAGAATCATATTATAGGGCTTTGAAATTAAATTAAAGAATTCAGTCTAAAATTATTTGATTCGGGCTCTCTATTACAAAGCAGTTTCAAAATTGCTAAGCAGCTATACACTATTCACGATTGATTTGCCATCCAGCAGGCTGTGTTTTTTTTTCTTAAGTTGCCTTTCTTAAATATTACTTGATTGATTTCTAGCAATGTCAAAATGAAATTGCCCTATTGCCAGCTCTAGAGTCCTCTACTTTTCTAAAATAATCTAGTAAGTCGCATCAGGGCAAAATTACTAAGAAAAAACTTTGGGAGTTAATTAAACCTTTTACGGCAGACGGAAATAAAAGATACGTAACTGACGAAATTTTGAAAAAGCGCAACTGTGAGCATTGTGAAAAACTTATTTCGGAAGACTGGACAAAACATATGCGAAATTTATCATTTGAAAATATTCCTCCTTTCATTATATCAATTGGGGAATCTGATTCAGAATCGGAGGGTGCCGATGTTTCAGATACTTCTAGTGATAGCATAAAGGTGGAATAGGATAGGGGATATTGTTTTGGCATCTAAATTGTGAATTAGTGTTTTACAGTTTTTATCTCGCCCGAAAATAACACTGACCTCAGTGGAATACGAACTTGGGTCTCTTAACACCAGAGACAAATAGTCAACCACTGGACTTCCATAATATCAATTTGAAACATGAGCGGCATGGACGTTAATTCGTCTTAATTTGCTGCAAGACCTAAATATATGACAACATGCTCTGTATACATACGATTTGAGTTCAGAATTCTCGGGGAAAAAGAACAGCAATATGTATTTGGTATGTGTTACGACAACATTTAAATTATACCTAGTTATTATTTTATTTATAATGAAATCGTTATCATATCTAAGTATTATAAACCAATATTGATCAGCAATAGGCGGACGTTAAATGAACAAACAAGCTGCACTGGCAACATTGCCTGCTTTCAAAAAACATAACCTCCATCAAGAAAAACTAGCATAACCCAACTTAATTAATTGACAAATTTCAATGATACCACACATTCCCCCAGATTTCCACAGCCTGTTGGATGGCAAATCAATCGTGAATAGATTATAGTGCAAATTTTAATACAAATCAGATTAGACGTTTCGGAGACATCGTCGATACTCTAGTCTATTTTTTAAAAATCACATTGTTTCTTTAAATTCTCAAATTTAATTTTGTTCATGAAGTGAGTACTTTCCTAATGCCTAAGATCAAGGGCGTATCGGTGAGGAAGTTACCCCCGCTCTGCAGGGTGGAAAAAATTTAGCATAAAACAGAAAAAATATAAATAACAAATTTCTGAAAAATTGATTAATAGATTGCTTGTTGGTATATCAACATTTTGAAAGAAACTAATTACGAAATAAAGACCTCCGCGCCATCTGTTCAAAGTCATAAGAACTGCAACCTGTACGTGTATTAAACACGTACACGTTGCAGTTCTTATGACCTCTCACAGATGGATGTATAGGTAGCTCGTGGCGGCAACAAGGAGCTTCCTAGAATAATCTCGTCTCATTTCACGACACAACAACAACGAGAATATTTCAGAAACTGTTTACGTCGTACATATATAAGAGCGCACGCATTTTAGTTAGAGTCAGTGTAGTTAAGTTACATTCACACAAGGACCACAAGTATGTGCAATTTTTACGACAGTAAAGTTTGTTGTTTCGTGCCACCTACCTTACTACAAATTATACAAAATGGATATTAAAAAGTGTTTTGGTAAGAATGGTAAGTTTTGACGTTTATTTGGGTCTCTATGTTTGGATGTGTTATTCCGCGTCCACACCAACGTTTAGTAAAACTTATCCTTTTGCAGTGAATTTAAAACGAAAGAAAAGTACCAGCACCAGCAGCAGCAGCGATAAGAGCGAGGAAGTACAACCATCCTCTGCTTCAGACACTGCGACTGCGAGGCCTTCTTCTATGGTTCAAACCACAATGCCAGACAGTGAAAGTAAAACTGAAGACGACGGTTGTCATGAAGATGATATTGGAGATATCGTCGACCTGGCGACCACTATGCCGGTTGATAAAAAAAATATCTTCTGGAATGGCTGGGTACCTTCGAAGAACTACGATTTTGCGAGAGATGCCAAACACCAAGAGAAAACTCAATCACCAGCGGCTGGACACATATTCACCATGGTTAGCTTACCCAAGGCGACTCAAAGGTGCTGTCTAAAATATTGTGTGTTGTTTTCGCCGTCAGTCAGCATGATGAGAGGTGGTTGGGGTTCTTCCATCATAAGACCTTTCACTAAGTACAAGGACCTGCACGATTATTGCGAAGTACATGTACAGACCCAGGGGTATAAGGCTGCAATCGAATCTGCAAAATTGTTCATCGAGGACGTTCCAGTAGACATCCTACTTCACCAGCCTTCGCAAAATTAGTAGAAGAAATCAAAACAGTACTGTCCTCAGTTGTTTCCTGCGTCATTTTTTCCGGCACACAAGATGTACCTCTCAGAGGCAAAAATCTGGATGTAGGCGTACTTATAGACTTATGCTGTTTACGTATCGAAGCAGGTGATTCGCCATTAAAACACCATTTTGAGCATGGACCGAAAAACGCGGCATACCGATCACCTATCACACAAAATGAAATAATTGATCTATATGTGGCACTACCATCGGAGAACAAGTCGTCACAAGGATTAAGGAAGCTTACGCATCCTGGCTGACGAAAGACATTACGACGCAAGCTTATTGCAAACATTTCTAAATTGTGTGAGATTAGAATGATTAGATGGTCGGAGAAGTACAAGAGCATCCGTGCTTTTAAGGATCACTTCGTCGATATTGTTGAAGCATTAAAGACATTTCATCACCATCCCCTAAACATCAAATTCCAACAAATGTGACCAATTCCGCCTCATAAGTCTTATGAGCAACATGCTGAAACTATTCTTGAAGATACTACAACAAAGAATATATAGAAAATGCGAAGCAGATCTAGACGATGCTCAGTTTGGTTTCCGTCAAGGAATGGGAACACGCGAAGCACTTTATAGCCTCAATATTCTGTTACAAAAATGCAGAGACCAACAGAAAACTGTGTACACTTGTTTCATAGACTTTCAGACCGCCTTTGACAATGTGAAGCACGACAACTTAATCAAACTACTCTAGGATAGAAGGCTAGACGCAGAAGACATCAACTTTCTGAAGAAGCTGTACTGGAATCAAGTGGCATGTTAGAATAAATGACGAATCACGAAAACACGAAACCTATTCCAATAAAGAAAGGAGTCCGACAAGGATGCGTCATGTCACCGATGCTATTCAACATCTACTCGGATGAGATCTTCGACAAAGCATTTCAGAATACAAAGGCAGGCATCAAAGTCAACGGTAAACTCATAAACAACCTAGGATATGCAGATGACTCGGTAGTGTGTGCTGATAATGCAGAAGGGTTACAATCCCACACAGCAAAAATTAACTATTTCCTTACTATATCGTAACTGCATTTAGGTAACTTAATAGTCAGGAATGTCACAACTTTCCTTACAATTTAGTAACTATTAAGTAACTTTTAAGTAACTACAAATTGTAACGTTACTACAAAGTAGTCAACAAATAGTAAGGAAATTGTCAAGAAATGGTCAATGTATTGCAAGGAAGTAGTCACTTTATAGTAACCAAATAGTAAAGAAATAGTCACTTTATAGAAAGGAAATAGTAAAGAAATCGTCACTTTATAGTAAAGAAACAGTGACTTTATAGTAACGAAATAGTCAAGAAATAGTCACTTTATAGAAAGGAAATAGTAACGAAATCGTCACTTTGCAGTAAAGAAATAGTCACTTTATAGAAAGGAAATAGTAAAGAAATCGTCACTTTGTAGTAAAGAAACAGTGACTTTATAGTAACGAAATAGTCAAGAAATAGTCACTTTATAGAAAGGAAATAGTAAAGAAATAGTCACTTTATAGTAAAGAAACAGTGACTTTATAGTAGCGAAATAGTCAAGAAATAGTTACTTTATAGAAAGGAAATAATAAAGAAATCGTCACTTTGCAGTAAAAAAACAGTGACTTAAATATAGTAACGAATTTGTTCTTTAAATTTTATTTATTAATCAACTTAAGCATGTAAACTGCTATATAAAATTATGTTTTTTTGCTTTATTTTTGGAACGGATCCTGTCAGTTGTGCGTTCACCTTCGTGTATGAAACTACAGCAGGTTCGGTGGCGGCATGATGAATTTTTTTAGTGGCAGCTGAAAATATACATAACAAATTTTAACGATTTTTAGAATAAATTTAAATTAACAGCAAGTAAGAGAATAACTTACCTGTACCGTAATAATTATTCGACTGCTTGACGCAAGAGTAAAAAGCTTCTCACAGCACAACTGCACAGTAATCAATGCTTTTTCTAAAACTCATTGCAGAAGAAACTGTTAACCGAGGTTAGAAAATCCCACTTCCTGTTGATAAGAAATACCGCCTCTTGGAGGGGTTTACAGCTGACCAACTTATTAGCAGTATGCAAGTATTTACATAAATGCACTTAACTGTCTATCTTAAACAACTGGACGTTTGTATTTATTTTGCACTTCTAAGCTAAAATTCCTAGAAAATGCGTCATTGCTATTCGTAATGGTAATCGTTTACATACCTTCGCTTGCTTTTCTGTAGGATTTTTCCCTATTTTTTCTGGACTTTTATCGGTGGCTTTTCGTTCTGACATTTTATTCCTACAACCGATACTTTTTTAATGCTTATTTGCTTACATTTTTAAACATTTTCAAATGATATTATTTGGTTTTTTTTTTGCTTAAAAGGTCGCACTCAAATGATAATGTTAAGTGACTTCTTTGTAATCTATTTAATGATTTCTACTTACTTCTTGTATAACCTAAAACTTTTATCTTTATAGTTACTTTTGTTAATATCTATCTAATGATGGGTAAAATGTATTTTATATTGGAATTAATTGGAATGTAAAGGTGAACAATTTTTTTCCTAATTTTGCTATATTTTACTCAGACTATCCCAACAAACTTACATTATCTACAAATTATTACTCATAATAAATAAATAGACATGGTACTATTTTCTTACGGCATGCCGCCAAAAAACAGTAGCAAGTCTATTTTTTTACTGCGATAAATAAATTTATAGGTACATAACTATTTCTTGCTCGCTGCGCGTCAGTTTATCGTAACGTTACTGCCTGTAGTAACCAAATGGTTAAGAAATAGTAAGGTGACAGTTTGCAGTGAGAAAATAGTAACGAAATTGTAACATTACTATTTGGCGCAAAAAGCAGTAATGTTACTATTTTGTTACGGCATACCGCCAAAAAATAGTAGCATGTCTGTTTTGTTACTACAATGAGTAAGTTTACAGACATATGACTATTTCTTGCTCGCGGAGCGTCAGCTTATCGTAACGTTACTACCTATAGTAACCAAATGGTTAAGAAATAGTAAAGTGACAGTTAGTAGTAAGAAAATAGTAAATAAATTGTAACATCACTATTTGGCGCAAAGAAGCAGTAATGTTACTGTTTATTACCTTAAATTTGTGGACTTGCAGGTACTTGACTATTTTCTGACGCTTTAATGCAAATTTTACGTAACGTTACAACAAATGAGTGACATAATCGTCACTAAATAGTAAACTGACTATTAACAGCCGACGAAATTGTAAAGAAATAGTAACATTACAACCAAATCCTGAAGAAATAGTAAAAATATAGTAACATTGCTACAATTTTTGTCAACTTTTGCTGTGTGGGTAGATATGTTAACTTACCTGAAAATTCGCAGAATTGTTTTGTATAAAACTTGTTTAATACTCCAGTTATCAGTAATTTAGCAACTACTGCTTGTGCAAGTTTAAAGGTTTTCGTATTGTTACATTAATATCATGTAGTCCAGAGGTTTCCAAACTGTTTAGGTTAACAATGCTCTTAGTCCCCAAGTAGTTTTTACATAGTTTTTACTTGTATTTCAAAAGAAATACGTAACAGTTAGTAAATTAGTTAACAAGTTAAGCCGAAACAAATTATTACATACATATTTATGTCCTAATAACTCGCCGCGGGGTTGCGTTTAGAAGCTGCTGGCGTAATCATTTTATTATATAATTCTTCAATGCGGCTAATGCAAATAAAATAACGCACCAAATGAGGTGAAAATTGCTATAGTATTTTATAAGTAACGAGCGATCAAAAATTTTCAAATAAGAATTGGCTGTGAGTGCTACAAGGCATGTCGTAGCTGTCATGTTACATACCGGCCGTACTTTATGTTGATTTCTTCGAATGTACACACAAGCAAAGTGAACTTAACCTCAAAACGTATCTCGTTGCAGTGAAACGCATTTTAAAAGGTAAACAAACAACAAACAATTTACAACAACCAGATTAAACAGATTTTGAAAGGTGAATACATTATTTTAATTTGAAATTTGTTTAAATTGGCATTTGTTTATAGTTCAATCTCAAACATGCAAAAAATGTCATAGGCCTCCCTAATTTGGCAACATCTTGAACACGTGATATTTCTATTTAAACAGCAACCTCGGTGAAGTAAATAGTACAAATGTACTAGTTATGCATTATATGTAATTATGTCCCTCTGTATATACAATTAGTGGTATTATTTTAAAAGCTCGTACCATACAGTCGTGGTAACATTTCCTTGCACATACGAAAAATCCAATAGGGAACTTGCGGAAATTTTCATATATGTATTAAACTAATCTTTTTATGTTAAAAACACACATTATTGTTACTATTATTATTTTATTTCATCTGAAATGTCAGCAGTTAGTGATCTACATACAAGACAATAAAGTCTCGTGCTCAAAATATCCGATTTAAAAAGGTATATAGCCACGCGCTGTCCGATGACGTCATTCCGCGCGACACTTTAAAGTAGAAGCCTTGGACAGCGTACATTCGCCCGCTTTATTTATTGTCTGCGGCTTTATTTAAGTTGCATAAGGGATAGGAAACTAGCAGTGCAATAACCAATTACTATTATCTATAATAATAATTAGAAAGCAAATTCAACAATTAATATTCTTCTTCTTGTTTTGATTCTTCTTCCTCTTTTTCTGATTCTTCTTCCTCTTCTTATGACTTTTCTTCCTCTTCTTCTCTTAGCACTCTTTCATCCATTTTAGAACAACGGTTTTCCCCATTCGTTTCAAATTTTCTCGGTTTTGTTTGTTTTTCCACCATCCTCGTCCTGCAGATCTTATGTCATCTGCCTATTTGAAACAACAACTATTACTCTTACTTCTAATGATTTCTACACATTCTTTGATAAAATATGAGACTATGCTATTTGTTCTTTCAATTATTAACCATTCAGTCATTGTTATATGTCTCTTTGGTACGTGTTCTATCATTCACACATTATTTTTTAATGATCTAATATAACTATTAATTTGGCTTTCTTATATCTACATAAACCCGCTAGTTTTAGATGGGTATATCCCTAACTTGTTTTATCACAAATATAAAAGTATATTCGCTCTATGTATTTTCTTCTAACTGAATGTTGATGTTGTTATCATCGGAAAAAATTTTCTTATATTTTGACGATTTGTAGTATTTGTATTTGTAATCGAAATAATATTTTCCCCTTCGAGTATAATTATACTAACTAACTAATTTATTTAATGGTGTTTTAACATTAGTGCCTATTTCAAACTTCTTCTTGCATCTGCAAACAGTAATGTTGCTTTGTTGAAATTGTGAAATCTGAATGTATAACGGCACAATATTATTAACAATACAACAGCGAAGCCACACCAAAGAGATGATTGCGAAGAGGCAGTTTAAAAGTTATAACAGTGTAATTATTATATAAAATCAACACATACAGGGTGTATCAGAAATAGGTACAAATATTTAAGCCAGTAATAGATTGGCTCAAGTAGCATTCAATGGTACTATTCATTTTTCAAAAATCATTAAGTTTATTTTTTTTGAATTAAAAATTAAATAAAATTTTGTTTGAGAACTGCTGATGATACATAGAAAATGCATTTAAGCTGTAGAAGATTATTACCTAATTGTTAAGTAAATCCAAAGTGGCAAACACGTAAAAACTTGTCTGGCTTGTGATAACTGAATAGAAATTACTGACCTATCAAATGCTACGTACACACGAAGACACTTTAGTGTCTAGATAAAGTCTATAGATCGAGTGTCATCGTATGTACACCATCTAGAGCTGTGTCGCTAGATCGGACATTTGATATCTAGACATCGCTGTCGCAAGTTGGTAGACCGCTGTGGGAACACTTGTTTTTCGGGGTGTCGAGACTCGAGCTAGGTGTACCGGCATGGTGGAAATTTATTGCCTAGAGCAGGGATGGCGAACGTTTTTCATTGTCCATGCCACAAACTTATAAATAATCTTTATGAAATAACTAACGTGCCACGCTAAAATTGTTTAACATAAATTATGATTCTTGTATTTTTCTCTTTTTTTGCCATTTTTATTTTATATATTTCTTTTCCTTTCGCTCTCGAGAAAAAAATTATTATAATTCAATAAACAAAGAAAGAAAAAGTTTTATTAAATAATTTTATTAATATAGTATGATTTTAAAAATTACATCTGTTATAATTTATTAAGAGTAATTTAAATATTTTAAAAATAAATTTGTTTTTAATGTGATTTTTGTTGCTGCATATGAGATGTTAAGGATTTTATATCTGGATTATATTTGTTATTTTTAAAAGTACGCACCCAAAGCTTGATTCGTCCGTCATGCTATTTCCAAATTTATTTTTTTATAAAATTCATTTCAGAAAATAATGACTCACATTTCTCTTTGCGATCCACTCTTTAACCCAGTTCCCAGTTAACCAAGTTTGCTTTTTATAATTGATTCTTTTTTTTAAATACAATTAATAAATACTGCGGTTGCTAAACGACGTCTTGTTCTTGACATGGTCAAAGAATATAGGTTCTATTTTGAAGTGTCGGTGTCTACTGTTCAAGGCACGTGTGGATACATGGTAGAGAAGTCTAGCAACTTCAGTCTAGTGTTGCATCTAGTGACACTGCTCTACGCAATAGTTTCTACAAATACACCACACAGTGTGAACACACCGTAGAGCAATCTAGACACAAGTGTCGACATTTAGGTGTCTACGTGTGTACGTAGCATAATAGTATTGGTTTGTGGCAGGCGATAATTTTGCACTTCTATCTTACTCTCCTTTGCATAACATGTCTTTGAACTCAAATTTTTGTTATTATCCTGCGGTACTCAAACAATTTTGGGTCAATATTTAAATTATTATTTTCTCATGTTAAGGGTCCCATTGCCAAAGAAATTATTTTTCTAGTTTGTGTATATTGTACTATACCATCGGATTTAGTATTTGTACCTATTTCTGGTACACCCTGTATCATCTGGTAATTATAATTTTCTTGATTTCATTTTTACCGTGGTTTACCAGGTGTTGTTCGTGTTTCAAAAAGTGTTTTATATTTTTCTTTTACTGTACACAATCTTTACTTACATGGTTTACAGCTTTCACTGTAGGAAGAATGAAAACAAGTAAAAATAAATTCGTATAATATCAGCATAATATATAAATATAAGTCAATTCACGGTTTGACGTCACCATCAACGAACTTTCTTGGTCAAATGATAAATTGTATTTTTCTTAACAATTTGTTATTATTATACATTGTTCTGTTTATATGAATTCAGCAGAAGGACGAAATGACAAAGGAAAACAAAAATTAATAGTAAATGCATGAAAAATGTTAATAAGAGGCATACCAAAAAATATCTAATCAAGAACGAGACGGATAAACCATACCAAGAACAAGAATGACATGTATACAAATAGAATCCTACACAGAACAAGAAATTGAAATATTAAGCGACCGCTTAATGTCAGATGACGTACGAATTGCGGACGATAATATATTGAATGATTCAAAACAAAAACGAAAACGTCGACTACATCTACTATTATATGACGACCAAAAAATATGCACTGAATCGATAGGGTTAACTACTATTAACTTTTGGTGCTGGATATCATTCCTCTTATACATACGTATAATTAATAAATGTTAAGTACAATTTTCAGTTGATCAAATTAGTAGATTCTGTAGATTTAAAACAATCATCAGTCACAATTAAAGCCTGTAATAATTTTTAATTTGTACATAAATAAACGTAAGTATATTACCTACTCTTTTATTTGCAGTAATTCAAATCGTTTTCTACATGAGAGATTGCAAATACAAAATTTGTATTTGAAATCTCTCATGTAGATATTTAATATCTGCGTGTCTTTATCGTTATTAAAATAAACACGTAATGCTTGTATTGTACTTGTGTTCCCGTTACTTTTTCCACGCTTATTATATCAGACCAAACTCTTATTATTATTTTGTATGAATGTTTGAGTACAGGTGGCAGGATTTTCCATTTCCAATTTTAGCCTTGATTTCTAACAAATTTTTGGTCAATTTATGTACTGAACTAATTGCGCCAAATGCTTGTATCTTATACAGTTCTCGAGAAATAGCATATTGTCGATGTTCTTTATGTCTAGTAAAGTCGTGTAATGTCAAGGCTGCGACAATTTTTTACTCATATTGCACGGGAGCGTATGACAGTACACGAACATTTATTTATGAAGTGATCTAAGCTTTGCAAAACGAACTGTTGTTCATATACATGTCTGATATGCCAATTTAACGTTCCCGTTTTCGCGTAATCGTCACATTTTCGGTCAATTCGTGAAATTAGCAGCCCTGTTGCCTGTGTATCCCACGACGTGAGGTCACTACTTCGTGCACGTAATCTTTAGACCAAATATTTTTAAAAATTCTCTTAAAGTTTCGCCCTAAAGTAAACCGTTTTCAAAATACAGAGTATTAAATTATTATTTATTAAATAATTACAATTTCAAAAAAGTCAACATTTATTTTTATTTTAGTTTAAATTCACTATAAAGATTGTCCAAAATGGCCACCGTGGCTCTCGAGACACATTCTGGCTCGTGTTAAGAGAGACCTGGTTGCCCTACGTAAACATATTGTTATTCCGAATTAGTTCTGCTGCCTCAAAAATGAGTCTCCTAAGATCTTTAACAGTCTTTTGTTGTTTGATATAGCATATCTTTCATATGGTCCCACAAATAATAATCTAAACAAGTTAAGTCCGGAAATCTTGGGGGCACTTACACGTCCTTCAAATCGTTGATTCAAAAATTGTCTTACATGTAACGCAAAGTGCGCAGGAGCACCATCGTGCTGGTACCGCATACCATTTCTGATCGCCAGAGGAACATCATCTAACAGTCCTCCCAAATGATCTAGAAAATTTAAATATCTGTCAATGGTACATCCTGCATAGTGAAATTCTTTATTTGTTGCTGAAATTAAGCTTTCTTCTTGAAAGCTTAATTAATAATTAAAAAAAACCCTACGAGACGTTTAATCTCAACTTATGGGACACCCTGTATAGATGCGTAGGAATGTTAGAATCTGATGCAAATACATTGCTCTCAATAGGCAACTATTATAATTTGAAGTATAATAACGTCCAGGAACATCGTTTCGTTCATTTTTGTTTGTTGTAGTTGTTCGTATGAAGTAGTTTCCATTTTCTAAACTAACCTTCTAAACAGTGTGTGTAGTATTTCCAGGGTTACGTAAAGAAACGACACCAAACCCGGAAACTAGAAACCTTGGGAATAACGAACAGTTAAAAGATGCCGCAAAAGCAGCAAGATAATGAGGAGACAGTACAAACCTAGATTAGCTAGAATAAGTTTACCTTATAATAATTTTTAATCATCGTATGGCACTGGTATTTTGTTTATTTATTTTACATTACGTACCTTATTTGACACTGAATTATTTCAAAATTATTAACTTTTTCTTTTTATCAATTTTAGAGCAGAGCATAGTAGAGCCACTATTAGACCTATTGAAGGGCAGGAAATATATAAGAAAATAAAAAAGTGCAGCATACAAACATAAAAATTAACTTACAAATAGTAAGAAGACGATCTGATTTGATGAGAATCGGTTATTTATACTTCCGCACGGTAATTTTTGCATTTTCCATCTTTGAAGAGTACCAAAGTGATAGAATGAGCTACTCTAAGAAAATTTTTGTTTTTCCAGATACTCACTCAAGCTAACTTTTCCAGATGTTTAATACTATCATATTTATTGGTAATTGCGTACTTTAATATTTGTCACTTTTATTGCATTTGTCCTGTGGATAATTTTTTTAAATTACTAATTATTGCATTTTTCTTTACTATAAAAGATCCTTAAGTACACACAAGCAACGCACTGAAAAATGTAGCTAACAAGTCTAAAACAGTACTAAGTTGTGTACAATTTTTGGCAGGCGTAATCTAGCGTCAAGTTTGAAGAAATTCTTGCAATCCTTTCATAAGACAATCTTTTTACAATTACGAACACACAAGGAAAATAAGTTTAAAATAACACGAGGTAATAAAACATTAATTCTTCATTATAGTATACCCTTGCTAATCCAGACAAATAAAATATCCCCTCCGGTCGGATTTGCAAATTTTATGATTTGTAGTAATATTTGAAAAATAAGTACTGGCTTTTCAATCAATCGTCTTAATAAAAGCATATTAGATTGGAATGCTATTTTCTTGATCTGTAAAATTTACCATACCTTCATTTTCATCAGTTGCCCAATAAATAAATAAATTGCGTATGGGAAATGATTAGGGAGAGGCCCAAAGGCAGTTCTACACCACTTCAACCCTGTTTAAGGTAGTTAGTGACGTGGCACACTAACCTAGGGGATTTTTAGGTATTCCGAGGCACCGTGGATAGCAGCGTGTGAGCGAAGATCTCGGTCACCCATCCAAGTGGGTACCGCACGGATAGTTGCTTAACTTTGAATACTGTTCGACGCACTTTTCCGCCAAACTTCTCCCAATTAAAGACTTCCTTAAAACTACCTTCTAAATCAACAGAATTCAACACTTGTGTAATGGCGTTTAAATTTGTATCTACAGATTCAGATTCCCACTGTTGTTTCAGCTGATTCAAAGAAATTTCATTCTCTCCATCCCGTTGCCTTTTTGGCGAAGTAGCGTCCAACTTTTTCCATGATACATTGATGCGAGTTCATGACAGCCCCTCCAGATTGTAGCTCTTCAAAGTGTTTGTTAAATCATTGTCTCGAGATATTCAATGAGTTTATATTAACATAACTCTAAAGTTTATATTACAATCTAATACATCTTCTGATGGATGTCAAGGAAGGTTATCTATTAGAAGAAGAGGCTTTATAGTAAATTGCTCTTATCCCAAAATGTTTTACACGCTTAATAAATACATTCTTTGAACTATTTTTTAATGCGCCCGGATTATTTAGTTGAACGGTAGAGACTGTGCGAATTACTGGAGTGTACCAGTTGACGCAGGTCCGGATTAGCGAAGTTGTACTGTGCTCTTCTTGTTCATATGATGCTACAGCTTAATTCGGACCTTGACCTCCTTTATCTTCTTCTTCCATATTCTTCTATCTACCTGATACCTCTTCCAGATCCGAACTCCTAGGATGGTTTCTACGTCTTTGGTGACAGGGTTTTCCCATCTTTTCTTAGGTCTTCTTTGGGGTATACCACGTTCCATTTGTCCCATGAGTCCTATTTTGGGGTTTCGAGAGTCTTGCTTTCTTATGAAGTATCTGGCCCATTGCAATCTTGTCCTTTTTATGTATAATTATATTCCTGGTTCTTTTAGATGCTGGTAGAGCGCGTGATTACATCTTGATCTCGATGTTCCGTTTTCGTTAGTTGGTTCCAATATTCTTCATAGATGTTTTCTTTCATTGCTTCAGCTACATTTTGAATTAGTAATCAGATTTGGCAGCCGTAACGTAATATAGACTAAATGATAATCTTATAGATTCTGATTCTGCATTTCTGTGTAAATCTTTCGATCTAAAAATCGCTTCGCGGCTTTCGTCTGGCAATTCATGCCTTGAAATTAATTATAAATCAAAGAAACGGTTTTCGTGTATCAACGTATAAGTATAATTAGCAAATACAATGATTTCAAAGAGTTGGCATCAACTGACCTCAAAAACAAACTTCATCTCAAAAAAAACATGATTTTAATAAATTATGTATCTCAACTACCTAAAGGTAAACGTTTTACAATGTGCATATTAATCGAACACAGTCCGATCCTGTTTATAATTAATGAACTGATTGGAAGTGTGACTGGGCTGCATGTGAGGACGGTTTCACGACATGTATGCTATATTTTATACATATTTACAGGAATAGACTAGTGCAACTGGTTGTTATTATATGGGCGTGCTCAACTCAGAAGCGTAAAATCGAAGCCTGAAGAATATGGGCGCCAAGAGAAAGCATTTAAGAATCTATTAATAAGTTAATCGTTGAACATTCATTGACGCATTACGAATAGATTTGTTTCCTTCTTTGAATTAATTAAAGAGTTTATTGTTACCCTCTGCTTAGCGAGTAGAAGAAAAGAAAATATTAAATTAATTTGACAATACACAAAATGTTTGAGGTTCTTTTTTTCACATTTTATGCCCTAGAGTAGTTTAACTAAGAATTGTAAGCTGTGTGTTGTTATTAAAGTACTTTATATAACGGTTTGGACGCCTCAACTTAAAATTAAGCATAAAGTTAATTAAATATTCAAGAGGTATGCCATCCTATATTCCAATGCTAGTAGAAGGAAATACTTTTTTTATATTTATGTAATTTGCATACCAGTTCTGCAGTCAAATCGTTATAAAATTAAAATCAGAACATGCTATTTGATGGTACAATTTGTACAAAAAACAAATTTAATAAAGTATCTGCCTCTACAAAGTAAACTTTTCAAACACTTTGTCTAAACTATAAATTCCGTGAATATGTTACTGTAAAAACGTGAAAATCGGCGAATCCTAGGATTGATCAGCTAAACCTAGGATTTGAATTTAATTAGGTACCCAATTACCACGTCATCGCAGTATTATCACAGGATTTCTCAGTTCGTATTGGTAATTAATCTAGGATTTGTCTATTTGTGCACGCGCTTCATCGTATTATTAGCAAACGTGTTTTCCTCGAACGTTGCAATACAAAGGGAAAACGTTTTAATGATAATATCGATGCCCTTGTCGTTGACAAAAATATCGACAATAATTTTGGTATTACACGCCATAAATATAGTAACTGTATTTGCAAAGTCTACTATATTTTGTTTGTTTGTTTTGATTGGGGGAGATCTAGTACGCGGATTTCTAAGCAACTCTATGCACGGAAGCTATTGGCTTATTGTAAAATATTTTGTTAGCGTTTTCTTGTCGTTATCCGGTTTTTACCAACATAACCTCGTAAATTGTAGGATTAGCCTTGGTGTTGTGTTAAAACCCCAAAATTAATATACATTTTCCACATCAAATTGGCAAATCCTGAATTTAACACGGTAATCCTAGAATTGGCCGATTTTCGTGCTTTTACAGTAATATTTGTCATTTAAGCACATTGACTGCAGATATTTGAACGTTTAGGGCAAAAACATTTGGGTTTAAGAATGTTATGACTCGAAAACGTTTATACGATCTAAACACCGAAAATTAGTAAATTAATATAAATTCCTTGTGCTAGTAAATAAATATTTAGCATTAAAAAAACGTTATAATTATATGATAATTAAAGTACTACAGTATTTATCGTAATCTGTAGAGAGCACTATATTTTTAATAGTAATCGTGTTTCCCTCGAGCGTTGCAACACAATGGGTATCTGAAGAACGTTTTTAATATAGCATGTCTGATACTATCGTTGACAAAAATACCGACAATAGTTTATATATTTCCGACATAAATATTGTAAGTGTATTCGCGAAGTGTATTACATTTTCTTGTTTGTTCTAATTGAGCGAGATCTAGGACATAGATATCAAAGCATCTCTATGCATCGAAGCTCTTGGCTTATTGTAGAATATTTTGTTAGCGTCTTCTTGTCATTATCCGGTTTTTACCAAGACAATCTCGAAAATTCTAGGATTATCCTTGATGTTGTGTGTGGTAAAACCCCAAAATTGAATTAATGACATAATTTATTATACATTTTCCATACCAAATTGGTACATCCTAGATTTAAATGTTAATCTTAGAATTCGCCGATTTTCGTGCTTCTGTAGCAACAATTGCCATTTAAGCACATTCACTGCAAAGATATTTGAAGACTTTTAGGGCAAAAACATTTGGGTTCAAGAACGTTATTACACAAAAACGTTTACGCGGTTTAAACATCGAAACTTAGTAAATTGATTTATAATGCTTGTGTTAATAAATAAATATTTAGCATTGAAAAACGTTATAATTAAAAATACAGTATTTATCGTAATTTGTAGAGAGGACTATACTTTTAATAGTACTTGTGTTTCCTCCGAGCGTTGCAATACAATGCGTCTCTGAAGAACGTTTTTAATATAACACGTTTGGTATTATTGTTGACAAAAATACCGACAATAATTTTTATATTTTCTACATAAATACTGTAACTATATTGGCAAAGTGTACTATATTTTGTTAGCGCCTTCTTTTCATTATCCGGTTTTTACCAACACAACCTAAGAAAGTCTAGAATTAGCCATGATGTTGTGGTAAAACCTCGAAATTAAATTAATGACATAATTTTTTATACATTTTCCATACCAAATTGGTACATCCTATATTTAACACGTTAATCCTAGAATTCGCCGATTTTAGTGCTTCTGCAGTAACATTTGCCATCTAAGGACATTCACTGCAAAGGTATTTAAAGACGTTTAGGGCAAAAACATTTTGCGTTCAAGAACGTATGACTCGAAAACGTTTATACGATTTAAACATGAATATTAGTAAATTGATTTAAATTCTCTGTGGTAATAAATAAATATTTAGCACTGAAAAAACGTTATAATCAAAAATGCAGTATTTATCGTAATCTGTAGAGAGGACTATATTTTTAATAGTAATAGTGTTTCCCTCGAGCGTTGCAATAGAATGGGTCTCTGAAGAACGTTTTTAATGTAACACGTTTGGTATTGTCGTTGACAAAAATACCGACAATAATTTCTGATTAACTGTATTCGCAGCCGGCCTCGGATTCTAGTGGTTACCGCATTTGCCAAGGGATCCAAGGGAAGCAGGGTCAAACCTGGCAGAGGTCGGTGAGATTTTCTAGCGGGGAAAAATCTATCGGATAAGAAGTAAAGCCGTAGGTCCCGTGCCACTGCGATGTGTATCAGTGAAAAATCACTACTGGGGTTGGAATTACCCCAGATAGGCAAAATTGTTAGTTAGGGTGTACAATAAGCCAATGATGGCTGCAGTGCTTAGAGGTGCTTGAAAAACCGCGTCCTAGATCTCGCTCTTTCAAATGCAATACAATACAACTGTATTCGCAAAGTGTACCATATTTTGTTAGCGTCATCTTTTCATTATCCGGTTTTTATCAACACAACCTAATAAAGTTAAACTTAAACTTAGAATTTAAATTAATGACATAATTTAACACATCAAATTGATACATCCTAGATTCAGCGCGTCAATCCTTCAAATTGATCATTTCAGTACTTTTTTTCAGTAACATACCGTTGGGATTTAAGCGTAACCATATTGAGTGCAAGGACATTTGAAGACGTTTGGGGCCAAAAACATTTAAGTACAAGAACATTTCAACACGAAAACGTTTATATGGTTTAAACTTCAAAATTTAATAAATTCATTTAAAATGCTTGCGCGTAAGATACTAACAGATATTTCATATTGGAAAGTATTATAATGAAGAAAACAGTGTTCAGTGCAATCACAAAGGACTATATTTTTATTGCAATATGATTACTCATCTACCCATGTAGTGTTTGTTATGAAGAACATATGAGCTTGTCCGAGATTAATTCATCCTGTTTATTCTTACCAAGGCATCTTGTAGTTTCTAGTTTAAGCTTAGAAGTTGGCTATGAAAAACACAAAGAATGTCTTTATTTACGCCGTATTATTTATATTATTTATTAAAACAGTTATTTAATACTTTTCAAAGTATAAATCAGTTGCTACAATTAATTTTTGTTCTGGAGTAGAAAACATTTATTTGTGATCAATAACTTAATATCCACGCGGATTATAATCTTCCGATAAGTCGTTTTCATCTGGCAAACGTAAGAGTGTGAATTGCTTGATAAACCTGGATGGATTCTTGGAAGTGAAAATGGTTGTGAATTTATTAAGAAATTTTGGTTCATAGGTTTTCTTAATGTGTGTAACTGTCACTATGTTGGAAGTCATGTTGCAGTACCCATCTAAAAAATAACAATATACAATCTAAATATAGAATATCGTATCATATTATTACGTACCAATATTTTCTTCACATTAATAACATGTTTCCGAGCAGCAGAATGTATAAAACTTTGTAGAGATTTGTAAGCGAAGTTATTTTTGAAAAAACCAACAACCACCACGCAGCTGCAAAAGAAAGAACTACAGATGTAGGTATTTAATACAGAATACGTGTTTTTAATGTAAAAAAAGGCAGTATACTATGCGTAATGAAAGTATTGGTTATCCTTTTATGAACCACCTTATATAGAATTATTAAACTTGTTGAAAAAACTTGTAAAGAATCCGTCCAGGTTTGTCAAGATATTCGAAGGTTTACTTTTTAAGACTTTTCTGATTATGTTATTCTCAATAATTTTGCTTATACCCAAACATATTTGGGCCAAGTGTCATTTCGTCACTGAATTCGAAGTTTCAGCGATTGTTTTTAGGTTTGTAGTTTAAATGTTATTAGTTTATTCGAAGTACAGGGTGGTAGAAAATTCTGCCATGAAGATGTCATGTGAGTTGTATTGCTATATAAAATAATATCGAACAGATAGTATTAAAAATCAAAAAGGGCTCATTAAGAACTGCGAACTGCATTATATAGAGGGATTCGAAACATGTGTAGAAATTTTAACCACGTACAGCTTGCCTGATTTAACCTTGCTTGTGAGTGAACATTGCGCACTACCACCACTACCACGAAATTGGTGGAGGAGGCCTGAATATCATTTCATCGTGTGTTTGTAGTAGTCAAATTCGCTGTATACTCTAGTGAAAAGTGCGTGCAATGAAGTTTCAATCCAAAATTAAAGCAGGGAAGTGTACGCGAGTTTCTTTTACTGAATGTACCGAATGCTAACTGCCCATATACATTGTATTCATTTCTGTTCCTCCTAGTGCCCACTCTTTCTCGCGCTGCGCAGTTCCCATCAGCAAGGTTAAATCAGTCAATCAAGCTGTATAGCTGAGCTTATTTGACCCTTAAATATCTAGATAATTTTTTTAAACCTTCAAGGTTTTTTAATATCAACTCAAGAAAATTTTAATACCTTCTTTGTTTTTTGTCCCATGTTGATAAACTCCATTGTAGAAATTACGCTTGGACTGTTAGCTTTCCAGAACACAGAAATTTATCCAAATCGTCAAGAAACATAAAAGGTATTTACATTGATGTCCCATATCTTCGTAACAGTCCGAATTTTAAAAACATTTACTATGTAATTTAGGTGTTCAATAACCTCAGCTATATGTGGTTAAAGCTTTTCGCGCATGTTTAGAATCACCCTGTATATACAGAGTCGTAAAAGATATGATTCAGATTCTACTTATATGCGATTTCATTGCAC
The DNA here is from genome assembly GCA_014611495.1 of Limonius californicus. Taxonomy (NCBI): domain Eukaryota; kingdom Metazoa; phylum Arthropoda; class Insecta; order Coleoptera; family Elateridae; genus Limonius; species Limonius californicus. The sequence continues at coordinate 17,903 of JABXWE010005716.1, read as the reverse complement.
GACACAAGATTAAAAACAATATTAGATTGTTAATATTTCTGTATGTCACAACTATACATATACAGGGTGTCCCCCAACTCCACCCTGTGTATGTTCATGTTTTCTGGTTTTATTTTATTTAAATTTATATTGCATTTAACAGAAAAATGGCTGCAAAGTTTTATTGCATTATATACAACAATATTACGTTAGAAACCAGACGGCAGTGTTTCCTAACACCCTGTATTAGAAGAAAATGTCATTAAATATGAAGAAATGACCAGACATATGCATATATATATATATATATATATATATATCAGTTCTGCTCGCTACAGTTTTTCCTGTGAAAATATTTATGATTTTTTTTATAATATTGAAACAAGGTGAACTGTCAACCTTTCTCCCCGAGGACACCGACATCTGCCGGCGCCCATGTCATCGGTTATTATTAATTAGTACTAAAAGCTGCATATTTTGTCTTGGTAGTCAGTTCTCTTTGCGCCCATTTCTACGAAGTCCAGGTGCCAACGTCTACTTAACTGTCATCAAATGAATGCATTTAGTTTCCGGTTTTCCAGAAAACCCTTAGCCATTTTTTGAATTTTTGAGATAGCCTGCTGATTTTAATATTTCCTCAATATTTAATATTTTTTTAAATGCAATACTCAATATATATTTATGAAACGTTAAGTTACTCTATTGTACTGAGTTCGTTATTTTTTAAAAAGTACTCTAACGAAAAATTAATAATATGAGGTATATTTTCCAGATACAGTTTTTAATAAAGAATTTATGTTTAATACACTTTCGTGGTTTCTCAAACTCTCACTTTCCAAACATAAAGTTCCTCTGGTAATGTAAACTTGCTCCGGTGACTAAATAACTGCTGAAAACCTTTTTGAAAAAACTTGCGTCCGTATTTTTTACCACAAGTTGACCGCTGATTTAATGACCTCCACGGCTCTAATTTTAGTACCTTTGTACTGTTCTTCAGAGGACCGAATAAATGGATATCTGATGGTTTTAATCGGGACTATACGAAGGGTGACACATTCCTGTCTATTGAAATTTATGAATATCGAAAGCTGGACATGCTTCTTTAACTGAACACTCTATGTTTCAGCTTAATATCTATACTTCTCACAAATAATTCCAAGAATGGTTGTGTGGATACACCAACCAACAACGATAGTTCTGTTTATAGCTACCCATTAATTGGAGTACCTACAGTAGGAATATAGACCTAAAAATAGTTTAAGGGTGCAAAAAATTCAAATTTGTTTAATATTGCAAAAAAAAAGATATTTTCGATGTATTTGGAAATACAAATAAAAAATATTAATCATATAAAACATTTATTAGGTCTAGTATTTTTATCTAAATTTGTAATTTATTTTCTAGTCTTTTTGCTCTCGGGATCTCATGCTCTTGATCTCTCCTAATGCCTAATTTTATCATAATGTTGTATACATGGTGGTGAATTTTTCGATGCTCACCATTGGCATCTTGGTTAAATAAAAAAAAAGCTGTGCTTTTTTATGGCGATTGAAAACCTGAAAAGAAATCCTGGATATGTTGATTCGTTCGCGATTTTCTATGCCTTCTAAATTTCAAGCTGCGATAGTAAACTTCTTTATTTCTTATGGCCGCCATATTGGATTATCATACCATTAGATAGACAAAAAATTAGCTTTTTAAATTAGTAACCAACATAAAGTTTTTCTTCCAAAAAAACTTTGTGTAAACAATTTATAAAATCGCGTGAAAACAGGTGAAACAATAATTGTCATCTAATCTCCTTAAATGCTGAAAACAATTTATTGGTCTGAGCTAACAAAATTACAAATGCAAAAACTCCATGATTATTTAAATTGTTCAAAGTGCGAGACGCCATTTATGATGCAGAGATAAGTCCTTAAACCCATTTCGTCCACTACTTTCTGGATAGTCTGCCTCGGAATGTAGTCGAAGGCATATTCGATTTTGAGGCGAAGATGTCCGATATTTTCCGTCGGGGATACATACACAGCGTCTTTTATATTGCCCCATAGAAAGTAATCCATAGACGTTAAGTATGGCGATCGTGGAGGCCAATAAACATGGCCAAATGTGCTAACCCATGAATTTTAAAAATGTGCATCTAAATAATTTCGAAAAATGCGGGCGTTGTAAGGACCAGCTCCGTCTTGCTGGTACCAACTTATGCTTTCGAACTGTTACTGATGGCAATTTGTCTAGGATATCTTCTAAACTTGCTTGCAAAAAATGCAAATATCCATGTCCATCTAAATGTTCATCGATAAACAATGGACCCAGAACCGCACTATCTAAAAAGCCAGCCCATACGTTCAAAGAATATCGAACTTGCGGCGTATCTCTCTTATTAAACGAGCATTCTCTGTTGCACAGTGATGAAGATTTTTCCTGTTAAATTTTCCCGAAATTGTAAATAAAGACTCATCTGCAATAGTATTTTTCTGGAAAAATGTAGATCTTGCTGCAGTTTTTCACGAAATCAATAACAAAAGTCCTATATCTTATTAGCATCACCAGAATGAAGAGTTTGTAGAGGTGTGAATTTATAATCTTGGTACCTACTTATGTTGATTGATGATTTTGTGCATATGTTAATCATCAACACCACACTCTTGAGAAATTCTTTGGCTCGAGTTTTCTGTATCAATTGCTAATTGAACCAGCACAATAATAGTATTAGCAATAATTCCTTTTCTATACGGCCCGCCCTCGCGGTCTTCTAAACCCGCCACAAACAGCCAAATTTCATTATTGCAAACATTGTTCGAACAGCTGTCTCTCTGAATACCAATTTGCATAATTTTCAGATGCTAAAACAGAATTTCTATTGCCGTTGCCGCTACTCTTCATCAGAGAACATCTTCATAATTACAAAACACGATAAAGAAACTACGTATACCACTTAAACGCAATGTGTGTATTTTGTTATTAAAACAAATCATTTGCTACCTGTCCGTTTCAATTGTAATAACAATTAGTAATACAATCTCTCACTTTAATCCTTGTTTCAATTATTTTTCAAAACCGACGCGATTTTATAAATTATTTACACAAATTTTCAAATTTCAGCTTGGTTTTTGGAAGAAAAAGGTTACGTTGGTTACCAATTTGAATAGCTAATTGTTTTCTGTCTAATGGTGTGATAATCCAATATGGCGCCCATAAGAAATAAAGAAGTTGACTATCGCAGCTTGAAATCTATAAGGGCTAGAAAATGTCTGTGAATGTCAACTCAACGTGATCAAAAGTATAAAGTCATCGTGATCATCATCATCATCCAGCCTGTATTTGAGTCCACCGTTGAACATAGGCTTCCCTTAACTGTTTCCACCTAGATCGATCCTGTGCGTCTCTCATCCAATGTCCTGTCAGTCTTTTGATATCATCGCTCCACCGTGTTGGGGGTGTACCTCTGTTTTGTCTGTCTGTGCGGGGTCTCCACTCGATTATCCTCCTCGTCCATCTGGAGTCTGCCAGTATCGTGATGTGTCTCGTCCAATTCCATTCAGCCTTGTTATTTTCTCGATAATGTCGCAAACTCTAGTTCTTTTGCTTATTTCTGTGTTTCGTACACGATCTCTCAATTTGATGCCGATCATAGATCTTCCCATTTTTCTTTGGGAAACTTGGAGCTTCCTTATAGATGTTTTTGTTAGCGTAAGAGTTTCGGCTCCGTACTTCAGGGTAGGCAAGACTTTGGTCATATACTTTCCTCTTTAGGCTCATTGGTAGGTTACTGGTTAAAACAACTCTGAGTCTTCCGAAGGCTGCCCATCCTAAGCCTATTCTTCGCTGTAGCTCATGTGTTTGGTTGTCTCTACTTAGTGTAATTTCATGGCCAAGGTATTTATATGTTCTCACTTCTTCTATAATTTGGTTGTTTATTGTTATGGTTCCTCCGAGTACCATATTTGTTATTATTTTTGTGTTTTGCGTGTTTATACAGAGTCCCACTTTTCCTGTTGCTCGCACTAGTTCGGTTAACATCTCCTTTGCTTCGCCCAGGTTGTCCGTTACTACCATTATGTCGTCGGCGAATCTAGATTATTGAGTTTTTCGCCGTCTATGCTGATCCCTCTGTTTGCCCAATCGAGTGTTTTGAATGCGTACTCCAATACTGCATTAAAAAGTTTGGGAGATATAGCATCCCCTTGCCTGACACCTGTTTGTATTGGAAACTGATTGGTCTCCTTGTGAATTTTTACGCTTGCCGTCGAGTTCTTATATATGTTATAGATAAGTTGTAGTTAAGTAGAGTTGCCAAGTTTGATTGAAGTAACGTCAATGGTAGGGATTATAACCACTTATTTCTAAACACCCATTTATATTTTTTTTCGTGATACATCAAGAACAAATAAAAATACCAAGATTCTCAATTGCCATAAAAAATGCGCAACTTTTCTATATTTTAACCTAGTAGGTACCTCTTACCGTTTTCGAGAGGCCCATGTGAGCATCGCAAAATTCACCACCTGGTATAATAGCTAGCCTTAATTTTAGGTAGAGTTATGTTTCACATCCTCCTCGATAGTGGGCGAATAACATTTACTATGTAGCCACAATTTTAAACAGAAATTTAATTTGTGAACTGTTTAAAACCAGGAACGTGGCAACGACCATTGAAAGCTATTTCTTTATGGATACATCCACGATGGGGGTGGCGTGCTCTCAAAATAATCACAATACCGTGCGCGCCTGAAGATATTTGACAAATTTGCTAATATTGTCAGAAACGACAATCGTTAAATAAATATAAGTGACAATTGTCACAGAAATTGTCTATTTTATCTCTTAGAATGTAGTGTTTTGAATACAATATATTGATAATAACAATTAAAATTATTTTTCATAAAACTGAGTTACAAGCAAATTCCTTCCCATGACGATAGGAAGAAAATTTTGCAACTGATTATTTGAAATTTTTATTTTTGATAGTATTTTAGTATAATCTTTCTAGTCAATAAAATGAGTACTTTTGAAAAAACTTTGATGCTAGACTCGAAAAAACTAAATGACGTGGACATCAAAGACAGTACTAATATACACAAAAAAATCGCATACTTCTGTTTGGAAGCAATTATTTAAGTTCTAGCAATCTGCATTAATATACCTTACAATAGCGATTAATATTGATTATAGTACATAGTATACTACGTGACTTTTGTCTGGCAATGAATACCCAGAAAGTAATTATTATAATGGGTGAATAACATTTACCAGGTCGCCGCAATTATAAGCGCACGTTTAATTTGAGATATGTTTAAAACCAGGAACGTCACAACGAGCATTAAAACGTATTTCTTTGTGGACTCTGAGAGAGTTGATAATGAGTTTGATCTCGCAACAGACACCGACGCCAATCGGATTTATATAATACATACTTTTATTACATCTAATATTGCTTCAAATGTAATGTAAAATTCTTTAACAATGTATAATAGCAAGGTTGCTTTTTCCTGTGACTCGACAACGTTGTTAGACAATACCTATTGTCAAAGTACGAATGCTTATAGGATAATATTAGTGAAAATATGATATCTAGAAATATATGAAAAATAGCTGGTTATTAAAAAAATTCTATATTTCTATATATTTAATATTCCAAAGGCAAACTTTCTTGTGTATTCTGCACTAGTCTAAATATTTTGTAGAAAGAATCCAATGGGAAAACAAAAAATACGATATAAATCAGTTATTTTAAAAATTTCCTATATGCTGTAATAATATTTTATACATTTTAAAATATCACATTCAGATATTTATAAATGGTTTTTAAATGAGCACTACCTTTGCATTCCTATATTTACAAACTGATCCGCTTTGATTTTCAGGTACTCAATGTCGACGCACGGTGGAAATTTAGCAATTTCGGATGTAAATAGGCTCAAGGTTTGGTAAATCTTACAAACTGTTCGCATTCGTAGCATACTTTGTTTAATATCGGGATTGCGACATTTCTGAAAACTAAACGATCGATTTAAGTACGAGAATGCTTAAGCGAAGTGCTTCGCCCATTTTTAATTTGATCTGCAGGTCATTTTATTCGGCAAACTGGTATTAGGTCCCAAAGAACTATAAAGGCCGGCATGTTTTAGAAGTGGCTAATCAAACGTTTTTCCAACATTGGTGATGAATAGGCTGGGAACAAAAACAAGTCACTTGTTGAAATTGGAAGTCCGGGAAGCGAGTTCTGTGCGGCGCCGCGGAATGCTTTGACAAGGCCGACTACATCGACTAACGGCAGTGTCCGTAGAGTCCTCCATGATGCTATCTATCTACACTTCTTGATGCTCTCAGTCCGCCAATATAACGATATCACATTTTTTAATACATCACATTGAGAGAGTTATGCTTATTGTTTGCCTGTTAAAACTAAAACGCAAAAGAAATTTATGATTCTGTTTCCACGATAGTGTTTTCTAATGAAAAACCAAAATGTAAATACTCAGATACAAAAATTTAAGATGTTCTTAATATCCCCAACATGCCTCAGTAATATCGTAGCCATTTATAAGAAGACACCACAAACGTGTTTTTAGTTTAATTCCAATCTTTCTAGTTTGATCTGGTACGTTATCAGAAGGTTCAGGTATTTCTAATTGTCCTTGGTAACACAGACGCTGACGGTAAAGTTGTATTTTGGTCATTTGAGTAAGTCTTAAGTGTTAAATGAGTCGGATTTGAAAACTCTTATTTTTATGTTTCAGAATCTAAATAAATACGCGTTTTGACTACTATGAAAATGGTTTGTTTTAGGAATATGGAATTTATTCTAAACTATTGTACTTACACATAGAAATGAGCGGGTAATTGAATATATGATTGATATTAAAGAAAGGCTTGACAATATCTTCTTGGGGAACCCACAATACGTCATGAATATTTAGAATAAAACAACATCGCTAAATTCAGAACGAAGAAGTACTTGCTCAAACTTCGGAAGGGCGTAGTTATACGTATTTACAATCATTGTATAGAAATAAAATGGTGTTTATCGAATACTAACTAATAGCTTATAGGCACATTCGCTTATTTATGATATGTCTAACGCACATTAACACCAGTATCCGGAGAATGTTCCATGATGCTCTCTATCTAAACTTCTTCTCAACAGAGAGCTATACTTATTGTTTTCCTGTTAAAACTTGCTACAATGCAAAAGAAATTTATGATTCTACTTTCCACCATCGTCATTTCCAATGAAATCCCAAAATCAGAATGTTCAGATACAAAAATTCAAGATGTTCCTAATATCCTCAACATACTTCAAGAATACGGTAGCAATTTTTAAGAAGACATCACAAACGGGTTGTTAGTTTCATTCCCAGATTTTCAGCTTCATCTGCTGCCAGACGGTTGGGATATTCTTAATTGTCCTTGGTAGAACATACCAGAGTTTTTATATTTTTATAAATGTTTCAAAATCTGAACAAACAACATGTTAATATGCGCGGTTTTACTATTATGGAAATGGTTTTGTTAAGTTCTACAGGAATTTGTTTAAAAAGGTGTTTTAACTTTTTGTGTTTACAGATTTAACATTTATTATACACACAAAATGATGCTGTTAATAGAATATTGATCGATATTTAAAAGGAACTTGATAGCGCCTTTTGGTGGAACATTCAATGCGTCATGAATATTCAGAGTAAAAGGTGTAACAAAATCGCTACTTCAGAATAGATAAGAATGAGATGGTATTTACCGAATTACAGCTCAAAGGCTAGAAACACCATTTCTTGTTTATGACACGTCTAAAAGACACTTACACCCGTGTCCGTAGAATCATAGAGGAGTTATTAGCCTACAGTAGAATTCTCCATGACGCTGTCTATCTACACTTTTCAATAAATGTACTCTGTGCATGTAGCAAAAGATTGAATAAATAACGAACAGAACTACGGTAACACAAATAATAATAATAATGAAATATGAACAACTTGAATACCATCGACTTCTCCGCAGTAGTATCGCTGTAAGAGTGGTAGTCGTTGTATTGATGGGACGCGTTTATCGACCCTTCTTGCGTTCCCAGCGGACGTGATATCATCTTGGAGAAAGCTGATTCCATTGACAGAGGCGTCTGGGCTCGCAGAAGCGGTATAATCTGCGTGGGCGTTGAGATCAGCTAGGCTACAGAAGCGGCGTGCTCTGCATGGGCAGCAAGATCAGCGTGGGGGGCGTGATCGGCTGAATGCACAAAAGCGGCGAGGGTTGCGTGGGCTGGGGCGGTTGGACCCACAGAAGTGGTATATCCTGCGTGGGCGGCGACATCTGCGTGGGCGGCATTCCCAGCAGAGGTGACATCATCTTGGAGAAAGTTGATTCTATTGTTCGTACCGCTGGGAAAATCTGGTTGTTATAGTAACGTATTTCGTAGGTCCGAGGAATTTATGGATACGGTGGAATTCTAGGAACCTACCGCTACATCACCCCCTGACCAATAATAACGATAATATTTTGAATATGTGACGTTGTTGTACTGGGCATCGAATATGTTTGTAGATGTGGCTGGTTGCAATATGGGATGTACCCGCAGGAGCTGGACCCGTCGAGATCGGCTGTGTCCGCAAGCATTGCGTGGACAGGGAGATCGACATGGCACGCAGGAGTGGCGTGTTCTACGTGGGCATCTAACAATAAGTTGATTTTACCCCGAGGAGCGGGGTACTCTGCGTGGGCAATGAGATCTGCGTGGGCGGCGATTTCGGCTGAGTCCGCAGGAGCGGCGTGCGTTGCGTGGCCAGAGGCGGCTGAGCTAGCAGAAGCAGTATATTGTGCGTGGACGGCGAGATCAGCTGGGCCACAGAAGCGGCGTGCTCTGCACGGACAGCAAGATCAGCGTGGGCGGCGTGCTCTGCACGGACAGCAAGATTAGCGTGGGCGGCGAGGTCAGCTGGGCCGCAGGAGCGGCGACCGTTGCGTGGACAGCGACGGCTGGTCCCACAGAAGCGGTATATTCTGCGTGGGCGGCGAGATCGACCGAGCCCGTAGGAACGGCGAGCACGGAGGTTGGCGTAATAGGATGAGCTCTCAGGAGCAGCGACCGTTGCATGGGCGGCGAAATAAATTGTGAACCACGGTTGCTGCAGGTACATTGTGAACCCCCGGGTTGCAAGCGTAGGACGTGGCGGGTTCTCGAGTTGTAAAACTTACTCAATTACTGCGGATCGGTAGTCGTAGTCGTAGTCATAGTCTTCGTATTGATGGGATGCGTTTCTAAACCCTCCTTGCGTTCCTAATAGACGTGACATCATCTTGGAGAAAGCCGATTTCATTGTTTGTACCGCTGGGAAGATCTGATTGTTATAGTAACGCATTCCGTTGGTCCGAGAAATGTATGGATCGCTGGAATTCTTAGAACCTACCGCTACAACTTCTTTATGCTTTCAGTCCGCCAACGAACACTATCACATTTTATCATTTTAATACATCACAACGGATAGTGCAAATTCTTAGCCTGTTGAGCCTTGTTATAACGGAAAAGAAATTTATGATTCTGTTTTCCATGATAGTGTTTTCTAATGGAAAACCGAAAGGTAAATATTCAGATACAAAAATTCAATGGGTTCCTAATATCCCCAACATGCTTCAGTAATATGGTAGTCATGTATAGGAAGACATCACAAACGTGTTGTTAGTTTCATTCCCAACATTCTAGCTTGATCTGGTACGTTGTCAGGAGGTTCAGGTATTTCTAATTTCCCTTGGCAGGACAGACGGTAGCAAGAATATGTATGTAGTTCTGCCAATTTGAGTAAGTCTTAAGTGCTAAATGGCTACGATGTCAAAATTTCATATTTTTATAAATGATTCAGAATCTGAACAAAAAACATATACGCATACGCGTTTTTACCAGTATGAAAATGCTTTGTTTCAAGAATAGGTGTTTCAACTGGTTGCTGTTACAGTTTTAACATTTTTATTACATATAAAAAGATGCTGTTAACTAAATTTTGATTCATATTTAAAAAGAACAGCGCAGCTATACATATTTGCATTGGTTGTATACAAATAAGGTGGTGTTTATCAGATTAAGTATATCTGATAGCTGATAGGCAGGTTTCCTTAGTTGTGATAATTCTAACACACCAAAACCAGTGTCCGTAGAATTCTTTATGATGCTATCTATCTATACTTCTCCATGCTTTCAGTCCGCCAATATTACGATATAACATTTTTTAAAAACATTACGGCAACAGAGAGTTATACTTATTGTTTGCTTATTCAGCCTTGCTATAATACAAAACAAGTTTATAATACTACGTTCCGTGATGCTGTTCTTTAATAGAAAATTTGAATATTCATTTATATCAATTCAAGATGTTAATATTTAATATCCCCAACATACTTGGGATATATTTTTCTCTGTTTCGGCATTAGAATGACATTATTCTCGCACTACTTTTAAGACTAGAATGGAGTTCATTCTTAAACGATTTTGAATGACATTTTGTTGTCAGCGATTGGTATGCCTGCGGTCTGACATTAAGTGTATGTTCCTTGCTGAAAGACTTTATCAGATTTGAGTATTATCGCGGCCTGCGGAATTTAAATTGATATATTTTGCATTAAACTATAATGTCGATTTCGTGTTAAATAAACTTTCAAACGTCGAATTCCCACAACTGACAAACACAAATAGTTGCTGCCAACCTAACTATATTCTACCAAAAGTTTCCTAGAAATTGTCAACTATTTTTATAAAAAAATTTAAATAAATAATGTAAATGGAAGCCGAAACAGAGAAAATAGTATAAAAAGCTCGTTACAGAAGGCCATTCAAGCACTCCTCCGTTCGGAAACTCGCCGCTACGCGGCTTGTGTCCGAATTTTGGATTCGTGCTTAAATATGTTGCCTTCTGTAACTCATATTTTAATATACTATTCTGATGGTTTGGTACATTATAAGGAGTTCCACGTATTTTTAATTGTTCTTGGTAGAAATATCAGGTTGTATCGGTACAATTTTAAGATATCTTACTTTCATATGCCTTTCAAAAATGGAACACAAAACAAATTGCAATACTTTCTTTTACTACTATCAAATTTGTTTAACAAAGTATATTAACTGTTTGTTGTTACAGATATAAGTTTGGATTTATAACGTTACTTACTTCATCGTACTGAAGATTTTTTACTCCGTCATACCATTTGCCTTTTGCTTGACACGCCTGCAGTTGTTTTACCTTACTATTCCAATATTTTCGCTATCTCTTCGTTCCATGAGTTCCTTGGACTCCCCCTAGGTAGCTTTTTTTACAGACTCATTTCCCATGTTTACTTCACTCTTCGGTCTTTTTCCATCGTTATCAGACATCCGAGCCATCTTAATTGTTGTTTTTCAATCTTGTTCTGCATCTACTCAACCGCTTGTTGTTACGAATTCTATATTCAGTACGGACTGCAACTACTTTTCGCAAGCACCTCATCTCACAAGCTTGGATCTTGTTTTTTTAAGCATTTTTTGAGTACACAGTATTTACACCCGTAGCTTAGCACTGGCTCCAACACCGAATTAATTGTTTATTTTTATTTATAAATACATATAAAGTTAATGGAAAATTTGATTGACATTTAAAGCAAGGCGTTTTCTGCTGAAACCTGAAATACGTTACCGATACTCAGAGTAAAACCGTTAACAGGAGCACTAAATTCAATAGACAAATACTTTTGCAGACATCTAAAACAGCATAGCTATATGTATCTGCATTGACTGTCTTCAAATTAAGTAACAGTTAATAAGCAGGTTCGCTTGATCATGATATACCTAATATATATACTATTAATATACTGTTTCATAAAATACTTTACATAATTTTATTAATATCAAAAGTGAATGTTCCAAGTAGGTAGGCAAATGTAAGTAGTAAGATTTCTTGTTAATTATTCAATCTGGCAACAACGCTTATGTCTGCGGGTATAAGAAACCAGCTAGTTACTTTTAAGACTCCTTTTTGCAGAAACAACTAAACTTTAAGACATGCAAACAACGACTACAAGCTACGAACATTCGTCGTTTCTGACAGAATTCTTTAATTAGATTACGCCGGTCCCAAGATTGTGAAATAATTCCGTGCTCTTCAAAAGTGCACTAATTTCACAAATTTCAAATTGTAGTTATTTGTCGAATTTTTTTCGGCGAATATAGTAACTTTATCCTAAAAGGCAAAATACGAGTCTAATGCTCTCACTATCATTTTTTTGCAATAGTCAGAAAATTGATAGGATTTATAATAATGTTTGTAAATGAAGCGCTATAGTTGTTGATGTAGATTTAACATTAATTTAAAAAGGTTGGCCAATTATTTCTATGAACTGTTGAATGATCATGATATAAAATATTACTCTATACTTTTGATTGCTTAATGTAGATACACACGATTACTTCATGTTAATATTAAAATAACACACAGATTCAGTCTTCATTAATATGCCCTGAACCATATACCTAATGTAAAATACATCCCAACTTCCTTATTATATATATATATATATATATATATGTATATATATAATTATTTGCGGCTTATTACAGCTGTCTAGGCCGTCTTCCGCATTTCAATGTCCATAAATTCTGTCCTGGTAATCCTCTTCTTCCAGGTTTCCTTTCCGCATGGCTTCTGTCATTCTCCTCATGTGACCGTACCACTCAAGCTGTTTTTCTTCTGTTTTATCTATGAGCGGTGTAGCTACTTGCATTATTTCTTTAATTCGCTCATTTCCATCAATGTTATTCCAATGTATCTTGATAGAAGTATTCCATTAGTAATAGTTGTATTATTACATTTTACCGTTTTAATTTTATTCTGTATGCCTCTTTCGTCATTTCTATCGGCTGTCAGTGTAACCCCTAAATATTTTTATTCATTTGTGGCTTTAATAGTTCCCTTTTCTGTCTCTATAAATCTTCTGCATGTTTGACTATTGTCATATATTGTGTTTTTCATGTATTTATTTCCAGATCTTACTTACCGTATTCTTCTATTAACTTTCTAAACCTGTAGTTCACATCATACTCATCTTCGCTAAGTATCACTTGATCGTCGGCAAATAATAAACTGTATATGTTCATTTTGAAACTGAATTCCCAATTTATATTTCATTTTATTTAATTTGCGTATATTTTAAATAATATGAGAGATATGCAGTACCCTTGTCTTCAACCCTTGTTCGCACTAAATTATTCTGATTGACTTTGTCCAACTTTCACTACACTTTTACTATTCTCATAAAATCGTTTTACTGTATTTAAATAACATTCTTCCTCTCCATTTTCACCCATTGCTTCCCATAACTTCTGCCCTCGAACGCTATCGTAAGCCTTTTTGAAAACTACATATACCATGTACAATTCTCTTCCGTGAGCTATAGTTTTCTCAATTAATTGTTTAAGGCTAAAAACGTTGTCGATGCACAACCTTCCAGATCTAAAACCGCTTTACCAATTCTCTTCTTCGATTCGTTATTTTAAAAATACCAAATTGCATTGTGCCCTTTGTAACATGTAAGAGTAAATGGTTGTTGACGCATAACGATTAAAATTAAAAAAATTTGTCTCAATAGATTACTTAAAAGTAGTTAGTTTTTGAATATCCAAAAAAGGGAGCAAAATAATGGATTGAAGTGAAGGATATGGGTACCTACAGCGAAATATCTTGATATTTTATATCATCAACATACACCTCAACCCTATCCTACTGATCTTATGTAGATAATGTTTCATTTCTCATTGTTTTCGAAGATAAAAAATTAAATTAGCAATAATAATAATAAACAGATATTTATTTTATGTACTAAAAAGGAATATCACAACGGCGTCGCTCTTAGAAACGTCATAGTGGGAAGTAGGAAATTCTAAAATGAGGTTTTCTAATAACTGCTCAAATTGCCTTCCATTTTTAGATAACCAAACGCTAATGTAATGAGAAATTCGTCTCCCCGAGTCGACTTGGATTTTTGGTTTCTTCTTTCTTACAGATCTTCAATACTCTTGGGGATGAGATTTGTAAATACCAAATTTTAAATGCCCAACATATGTAGAAACATACAACAATATTTTTGAAGCTTTGATATGAGTGCTAGGTTTTAATTTATTTATATTAATGTTTATCTGCAGTGTTAAGAAGAAACACGACGCAGATAAAAACTATTGCATTGACCTATTTATTAAAATTCATGATAGAAGAAAGGGCGTGTGTAGGTTGCATTAAAAGAATCGGAATATCGGAATCAGAAGCTTTGGCAAGTTTATAAACCTGAAGGTTAATATAATTTGCAAGTCATTAAAAACAATCAATCAAGTAACTTTGCATACAGTATATTTGAAGAGAAACCTTGCAGCTGTTTTCATTACAAACAAACTTCACTTACTATCCAATCTTATATAGATGTGGAAAGTACACCTCTCGTATTTTGGGCAGTTTTCATTAAAGGGTAAGTAAAGGTGATGGTAGCTCAGTTGGTAGAATGCTCGCCTTCTAGCTAAAACATGGGATATGGCAACATTACCAAAATCGAATGCTATCTATCACACGCAATTCTTCCATTTGACTTTATCTACCGTTCGAATTTGACGATGAACTGTAGGACCTGCTACTTTACATTAGCGCTGAGGAGAAGCACATGACAGAAAAGAGTGCCCGTGCCCAGTAATAGGACGTAACAACTGTTAACGAACAAATTCATAATAAACGTCGAGCAAAGACAACAGTTTTATCTGCATAGTTAGTAAAAGCAACAAAGAAAAATTATAATTTTAATATAATTTATTACTATTAAATAACATTCAACACACAAACAAACATTCTATTAGCTAGCTATAAAACTCGTTGTCAATGGTAGAATATAATATCTTTCTACCATTGTTGTACAATTGGTTAAAATATTGGTAGCAATATAATACCAATAATTCAGTGTTGCTCAAAGAATTCAATTATGCGAATGAGAGGCTTATTCGGATACTAAGGGCCGTTTAAACATTTCCGCCGAATAAGGGGCGTAATCAATTTGGTGTATTGTGAGAGTGCTTTAGTGGTTGATGAGCTAGCAACAAGTCACTTAATCGTGGTTCTTTAATTGCATTCAGCTGTATAATAAATCTAAAATTACTACGATCGTGCTGTGCTGTGATTCGTTGTCTCCATGCAAAAAACGAAGACGCTGCCGAAACGTATTGTCAAATATGCGAATTTTATGGTCCAGGCATCATGAGTGAAGGAGAGCTCATAACTGGTGTAGGAATCTCCGAGATGACCGAATAAACGTGCACGATGAGGAACAAAGTGGGAGACCTTCTGTTGTCAACGATGATCTCGGGGAAAAAAGTGAATAAGATAATTCGTGCAGTTCGACGTTTTACGATTTCGGAAATCGCAGCAATTTTATTTCAAATTTTGCGTACGGTACTGTATGAAATTGTCACACAGGATACAATACCGCAAACTTTTTGCGAGGTTTGTACCAAAGATCTTGACGAATGTTTACAAAACCAGCGAATTACCTCCGCAGTGACCTTCAGTGACAGTGCATCGCTATGAAGCTGATAGCGATGAGTACCTGAAACACATTGTGACTGGCGACGCGACTTGGATTTCGTACACAAATGTTATAATCAATAATGCAATGGAAGCACGCGAGATTCCTTAAGCCAAAACGTTCAAGCAAACGTTTGAGAAACAAGAGCTCACCTCTTCCACCATCTTAAGAATATGTTATGAATTCGCGACCGTTTTCTCGACGATGACGGCCGGACACCGACGGTACAATTTCGTCACACGCGGCCGCCTTATGTAATGTAGGTATACAAAAGCTTCTAGCATGATATAAGTGTTTAAATTCGAACGGTGACTATGTAGAGGAATAGATTAATAGTCTATCTACAATTAAAGTATGATAATTTTTTTTTCAACTTTTTTATTCTTAATTTCCGAATAAGGTAATAATGTAATAAAAATTTGCTTCTATTGTTAATGGGATATATTTGAAAATTTTCCTCAAATAATTTCCAATAAATTAGAAAGAGTAACTAGTTATCGCCTTAATAATATAAAGTATTTGGGAGAAACTTTTGAAAAATGAAAGGTGATGGCGATTTTAGCAACTACAGTTTGAATTTTTTGTTGGATTATTTGAAACTGGTCTCTTGAAATTCTTATTATTGTTAGTTACTAGCAAACACAACTTCTTTAGGAAACCCCTGTAGGTACATAAGAGAATAAAGTAGGTCCTTCAAAGTAGAGAGGATGGACCATCGAGCTACATGAATTTCTAAGTAAATAACTCACATAATAATAATATTTTATTTTGAATTTAATTCAATTAGTTTTTACATGTATTATTGGAGGTATTTAGCAGGAACCAATTTAATTGACGATTGCGAAATATCATAAAATCACATTCGTCCTATCTGCAAGTAACTAAAGTTTACGTTTTATAAACCTAACCTAAACCTATTATAAACCTAAAATAATAACACAATTATACACATTCCTGATTACTAAAGAGCAGATAATATGCACGACAAAACTGAAATATAGGCGCATATATATGCAGAGATATTTAGAAAAATATTCATATACTTGGGTCATATATGCAGCAAAATATGCAAAAATAACAAGAATAATTAATAAAAGCTGTAAGCTCAAGTATAATAATAAATACATACACTAATTAACTTACTCGATGAATGAAAACACAGTCGAATCCCACAAAAAAGATTTAATATTGTTACAGGTATGAATAAGTAACGTTAACGTTTTCGAACCCACTGGGGTTCATCTTCAGACTAATAAGATATCAAAAATGCAAAAATCTGAAGGATTGTATTACTCGTATTATATATAAAAACTAAGCCCAGAACTATTAGTCTAAGAACTATTTCTAAAATAATTTATGATTAGAAGTTGTTCGAAATTACGCCTTCTATCTGAAAACATATGTTTATAAATAGAATCTCTTACTACTTCGCCTCTAAGAACTTGGTTAATTGTCTAATTTCAGACATTGTTTCATTCCGACAAGGATTTACATAATTTTTTCGTAAGGTGCTTTCCTCGGGTACATTATATAAGTCTTTATTAAATTCTTCTTGCTCCGATTTTTTGGAATTCGTCCCTGAACATTGAGTCATGGTTTGCTGAGAACAATTGCTTCGCTTCCATTTTTCACATTTTGCAATATGTGAAGGAGTTTTAGTGTGCTGATCTACCAAGGATTGTCTCTCAGAAAACACCTACAACGACAAATAATTAAATATTCATATAAGAACTTTTTTGATACTCGTTAAAAACAAAAACAAACACTACCCTCCCTGTCATGAATCTGTTTTAGTTACGTACATAATAATATGAAAAATAATTATAATTTATATAAGAAAAATTTTATTTAACTTACCACTTTGCTGCAATATATTTTGTCGCAATCCATTACTAGTTCTGGATATTTTAATTTTAATCCATGGAGCAATCTTGTTCGATTTACTCATTGTAGGTATATAATATGTATAATATTCGCAAGAGATAAACACTATCGGAGTATCGGACACGTTGTATCGACGAGAGAAGATTCTACTATAGGGTTACTCAATGAGAGAAAATACTTTGCAAACTACAAACAAAATGTAGGTATGTATCCCACTCAATATCTACCCTCCATTGATAAACAAGAAACAAGTAATAAAATGGATTAGGTCGGTACTTCAAACTTCAAACTGTCGGGAATTCCAGGCATAGGTCATTAGCTGTCCAGCTGTGAATTGTCGGTGATCTGTGTGCACTACTCGGAATTTCATAATCTTGTTTTGACCACTTGACGAAAATTTACAAACGAGTAATGCAAAAAGCCAAAATATGCAAGTTTACGCAACTTTTGCAAAAATATGCAGC
>JABXWE010005715.1:0-46715 GCA_014611495.1 Limonius californicus | reverse complement strand
TATGGTGCTAGGACTTGTTAGAAGGTCTTAACACCAAATAACGTATAAATAAAATACACAATTGGAGAGATCAATTTATTAACGTTTTGCTTTTGATAAAAATAATCGGTAACTATTTACATAAAATACATAACAACGGTAACATAACAACCCCAGACGACCCGACCCGCACAACAATACCCATCTAGTACCAATAATGAATATTAATATTGGTTTTAATTGTTAATAGACACAGAAACAAAAATATCTTGACAGTCATAGGAATTATTCTTCTTCTTCTCGTATTTAGGTTGAAACGTGTTTTTCTTCACGCAGTCATTCCTTATTGTGTTCCAGTTGATGTAGAAACCCAGCTTTCCATCCCTATTTTTAATGGTCTTCCGGGATTTATTTTACCTTCTGGCCTTTGGTCGCTTATTATTTTGATTAACCTTTCGTCTTCTGCTGTTTGGACGTGCTCATTCCGTTTTCTTCTTCTTTCTCTAACGAATCTTATTACATCTCCGATTTCACATTCTTCTCTTATATCTCTGTTCCTGACTCTATCCTTAAAAGTTGTCCCCACTAGCGTTCTTAAGGTGTTCATTTCTGTTGTTCGCATCAGTTGCTCAGTTCTGCTTTTGTCGGCTGTTGTTTCCGCTGCACAGATCATTGTTGGCCTTACCATTGTTTTGTATATTTTTACTTTGCTTTCTTTTATGAGGTGTCTCTCAGATATCCAGACACTTGCCTGCTTTCATGGCCTTTTGCTTGCCCTCCTTGTGGCTACTCCGTTCGCTTATTATTTCTACCTCTAAGTACATCAAAGACATTACTTGATCTATAATTTTGTTGTTCCCTTCTAGTTTATGGACTCCTTTGAAACAACCAACGATTTTGTTTTTTCCGTTGCTATCAGCATGTTATATGGTTCAGCCAAATTTGTGAACCGGTAGAGGAGTTTTTGTAGGCTGTCCTCGGTGTCTGCGGTTAGTATCGCATCGTCAGCATAACATAAAATGGTTAACTTATTTCTTTCTATTTTGTAACCGTTCATGTTCTTCACACTGTCTATAAGTTTGTGCATACTTAGATTAAAGAGTATTGGGCTTAAGGAGTTCTCTTGTCAAATACCAGCACTGCTTCTAATTTATTCGTTTAGCCCTTTTCCTGTTTGTATTTCTGTCTTTGTGTTTGTGTATATGTCTTCTATTATAGCTATTAACAATTTGGTATATTGTTCTCCAGTAGTATTGTTATCACGTCGCATAATTTCACTCGGTCGAATGCCTTTTCTAAGTAAACAGAAGACATAAAGGCTGGCGTGTTAAATTCTATTACTTTTTCGTCTATTCGACGAACAACAAATATGGCATCATTAACGGACCGATTCAGGCGAAATCCCTGTTGCTCTTCATTTATAGTCACGTTGGTTAGCAATTTCTGTATCGAATTTAATTATGTTATTCCTCTATAGTTCTCAGGGTTCTTTTTGCTTCCCTTTTTGAATATTGGGATAGTGATACTGTTTTTCCATTCCAGGGATATTTTTCCACTTCTGAGTATGATGTTAAATAGCTTTGTTAATTCTTCTAATATGTCCTGTTCTTTAATGTTTTCATTTCCTTTTGGATGTCTTCTATTGTAAAGTGTACCCTACTTTCATTCCAGTTTACCATTGTACGGTGTTCAAGGGTATGTTCCTCATGTGTTTAGAGGCCTTCAAATTATTATTCTTATTTTTTGTTGTTAATCGGATTTATCTTTACCGTTTCATTTACTTCTGCTTCTCTATTCCTCAGCATTTGCCACATTTTCATTTGGAATCCGTACATATCTCATTCCGTGTCTTTTGTGTATTTCTCCAAGAACATTTGTTTTAGCTGTCTTATTTTCTGATCAGCTATGTTTCGTTCTTTTACATAGATTCTTCTATCTTCTTCTGTTCTGGTCGTTTTGTATTTCTTTTAGTCTGTTATATCCTTTACTTCTGTGGTGTACCATGGCGTTTTATTATTTTGTGATAGGCTCAGTTTTGTTTTTCGTTTCTCTACAATTTCCTCTACGGCTTTTAAGATGTTGTTTTTTATTTCCGCCCATGCTTTGTCTGAGTTATCGTTGTTTGTTATTGGTGTTCTGTTAATTTTCTCATTTAGTTTTATTGCGTATAGGTTTGTTGTACCTTCGTCTTCTAATGATTCTAGGTTCAGCTTTGCTATATATTCAGTGTTGGTCTTCCGTTTTAACTGATATTTCGTACTTATTATACAAAGCACTAATGAGTGATCGCTTCCGATGTTTGCCGAGATCAGTGTTTTCACTTCTAATATATCTGGGGGGAGGGGGTGGATTGCCGGTTCATGATGATGTAATCTATCATTGATTGATGGCCTTTTAATTTTCTGAAGGTGTATTTATACTTAACGTCATGATTGAAGAATGTGTTATTAAATCTCAGGTTGTCTTGTGCACAGAAGTCAACCAATAGGTCACCCTTATCGTTACTGACATCTTCATTGAAGCGTTGTTTCACACCTTGTAGGGGTGCGTTTCCAATTCGAACGTTGAAATCACCTATTATTATAATTTGGTGATTAGGAGGTATTGTATCCATGTGGTTTTATAGTTCCTTCTCGAACCTTCGGCTTTCCTCTCTTGGTTTTAAAGAGTCAGGAGCACAGATGCTGATGATATGCAAATATTTGCTTTGGATCTTTCGTTTTTAGTTTTGCCGCTGTATGTAGAAATATAGTTATTAACTATATGAATTCCTTTGCCTTTCTTATTTACTTCAAACATGCTGCAGATGTCTATATTCTTTCTGAGATTTCCGCTATTATTTCTTGGTCCTTGCTGTTCCAGGATTTAATGTTCCAAGTTCCGAGTCTGAGTATGTTTTTATTTTTTAATCCCTTTGTCCTAATTCGTTGGCGAGTCATCGTCGATTTGTCCGTCGTATCTCCGAGCCTTTGCGTGGTTCTTTGAGCAACAGTTACCTTTTACGATGGGTAGATTGCTAATCTGTTCCACAAACCCTCCTCCTTTACCCGGGCTTGGGACCGGCAGTGACAGCTGCAGAGCGACTCAATTCACCCTACAACTGTCCCAGGCGGAGTTACAGGAATTGTTCGGAAATATTGGCTTTGACTATTTATAGAGGAAATTGCATATTTTAACTAAGCTAAAACACTCTCGGGGGAGCCTGTAATCCCTAGAGGGCGCGTCCCCAGGTTGCGGATAGGGGGAATTACTTCCAGATATAGGTGGTAGGAGGGCAATGAAATACCTACGGCGGAACAACAGGCACGTAGCGTCTGCCTCAGAGTGAGCGGCTACAAACAGCATCTGCTTCCAAAACGGAAGGCTGAAGAAAAACTCGGCAACACGTTTGGCAATCTTGGCATTTTAATTGCCATTTTTCTTCCATTCAAACCATGTTACAAATGCCAAATTCAAAAACATAATTATCTCAGGTGGGTAGGGTATCGTAGTCGGAATACCACACTGACGAAAGGTCAGTCAGTCTCATGAATTCTGGGGGAGGCAAAAGTTTGACAAAACAGCAAACACAATTAAGAAAGCAAAAACCTGTAAACCAACAACAACTTATCGTGGCAACAAGTAACACCAGAACAATGAGAACAGATGAACACCTGGACGAACTTGAACAAGAACTAAAAATCATAAAATGGGACATTGTGGGACTATGCGATACGAGACTGCCATGGAGAAAAACACAATCCTGAAGTCGGGCCACATCCTTTACCAAAAGAACTCGGACACAAAATATGGAAACGGAGGAGTAGCATTAATGATAAACCGAAGAATTAAACACCAAATTACCCAATTTTGCGCAATATCTGAAAGAGTCATCTACCTAATCATCAAGCTGAATAAACGTTATAACCTACAAGAAATCCATATATATGCACGAACTAGTAATTCAGAAGATGAAGAAGTGGACCAACTTTATGAAGACATACCACAAGCTAGACAAAAAGAAAAAAATATATTACACTATCATCACGGGAGATTTCAACGCGAAGATTAGGAAAAAACTAGATAATGAAGACATTTATATTGGGAATTTCGGTTCAGATGTTGGGAACCACAGAGGCGGTATGCTGTCGAACTATATTAATAGCGAAAAGTTGTACTGTTTAAATACATTTTTTAAGAAGCTTCAGCAAAAAAAGTGGACATGGAGAAGTCCAGACCAAAAATGAGATGGACTTTATATTATCAAATGACAAAACATTTTGCATAGACGTTTCGGTGCTAAACCGTTTTGGAACTGGCAGTGACCATAGGTTAGTTAGGGCAACTATTGCGATAAAAACAAAGCTAGAGAGGAAAAAGTTGCTACACCACAGAGCTTAAAAAAAGATTAGAACCCATGCGAGAGCTGATCATCATAAATATAAATACACTAAGCGCAAGAATAAAGTATGCCGTCCAAACTTCTACCAAGCAATTTATAATCACGCACACATCTTAAAATAAAATCAGCTCCATTAAATATCAATGTCTCTTACAAATAAACACAAATTTACATTAATAATAATAAATCGATTTAAAACAAGAATTAGTAAATTATTTTGTTTGCAGGTGAAACTACAATTAACCAAGAATTGTTTCTTCACAGAGATCACCAATCTTACAACAATTAAATAAAATATCCCTGATACACAATCCTATCCCAGTTCAGCAATTTGTGGCAAAATGTTGATCATTCAAACCAACTTCAAATGCCATAATTTGTAATAAAAATAGTAAAAATTCACCCCTAATCTTTGTTCTACGAAATCATTAAGTAACTTATTCAATTAACTGAAAGTGCTGTGGATTTTTATAACTGTATTTCTATGTGAATAAAGAATAATACAGCAACATGTATAAAATTTCAATTACATTGCAACTTCTTGGCGGCTTCGGAAACCCGTACAACTTATCTGCCAATCCAATATCCTCCATATTAGTTAACTACTCCTAACAATTCAACTTAACTTATTCAATTAACTGAAAGTGCTGTGGATTTTTATAACTGTATTTCTATGTGAATAAAGAATAATACAGCAACATGTATAAAATTTCAATTACATTGCAACTTCTTGGCGGCTTCGGAAACCCGTACAACTTATCTGCCAATCCAATATCCTCCATATTAGTTAACTACTCCTAACAATTCAACTGTAATAAACACAAGAGCTGTTATGTTGGTACCAATGTTTCTGTTCTATTTCCTCCTACTACCTGGGTAAAATGTTTTGTAGGAAATCCAAGTAACGTTGTTTAGTCAAATTGTATTGGAAGAAGTGTGGTCCAACAATTGGGTTTTATCAAAAATTTTTGAAAAAATTTTGGAAACATCTCATTGTAAGTAAATTAACAGCGCGACTCAGTATTGTCATAGTGGGCGGTATTGATCAATTTAATTAAAATAAAATAAAAATTATTTTGATTGGCATGCTATATGCATTTTGGGTTGCGTCAACCCCTTTCAAGGTGCGACAACCTATCCGGTAGAATAATATATTGCTGTAAGGACTAAACTATGTAGAAGCAGACAAGTAAAAATTTAACTATTAAAAAACTACTGTTAATTTCATTTTGCTATGTTACCAATCGCCTACGTACTAGCAAGTAAACAAGAAACAAATTTGTAATTGATTGTTATGACTGAAGATAAGTTTATCTATAAATCTGTCTTATGAAAGATAAACTTCATGGTTAAATCTGACATCTGCAGTTGTTACTGTTATATTAATGAAAATGTATGTTTTATTATTATCATAATTGTGAAATTTGATAAATATTTGCTTTAAAATATAATTGCATTTTGATATTCGAACAGCACACGGGGTAGAGGGATGCTAAGTTATCAATCACAGACACAGAAGAATATGGTATTTTAGATATATTAGTAGATATATTAAACTAACCCTTTATAATTAAAATATCAACCTTACCAAACGTTACTGCTAAAATGTGACTTAATGAACTATAAATATGTAAAATTTTGTGCGCAAAATATCGTAGGTATTTAAAACGGTGAAAACTGCGCGCTTAAAGTGTAGCACAAACCGAAGCGGCTTCGGTGGCAGTCACGGACGGTTTGTGCTACGCTTTACGATGACGTCAACCGACGCGACGCTTTACAGTGAAAACTACGAACAGCATACATTCGTAAGCTCTATTTCTGCTTCTGGCTAAAGTTTCAGGTTTCCTTAACTGTTCTCAAAAACGCAATACATGATTATAGGCGCTTGTAGCGTAAAAGTTAACGCGTTAGACCTTTATTTCCCAGACTTCGAGTATCAAAACGTCGGATTTTTATCTATCGTTCTCCCTCGCAAGCAATGGCAAACCAGCGAGGTATTATGCCTAGTAAATCTTCTCTGAAGTAGAAGTGTTTAGCCTTCCCGTGGTTCGGAGCCCACGTTAAGCTGTAGGTCCTTTATGATTGTGTCATTTAAATGGTGCAATACCGGCATAGGAGAGTGGCCACCCCGAGCCGCTTTTATTTTTGAATATTTCTAGCCTAATAGCAATTGAATTGAAATTATTTGCGATAGTTATTGAATTTAAGACAAACTGTACAAAGTTTACAAAGACAACAAAACTTTCTCAACAACTTTATACTATTTTCTAATAAAATATTAATTAGCATTAATAACCGCTTCATTTCTATGAATTCTAAGTTACGTTAATCATTTTTTCATTATTGAACGAAGAATATGTTTGGATGACTACAATGTGGTGACGAGATTTGTTTTAGCGAATGTTTTGTCAAATGATATTTAAATTAATATAATCAAAATATATTCATGGTAGTTATTTGAAAAAATAATTATAGCAGTAATAGATTGCATATTATGGTATGCTTTCGCATATTTGCGGAGCAAATGTTGTGTTCATGATATTTGATTATGCACAGCCGCTTTCCTTGTCATACAACAAGCATTCGACCGTGTGTGGCATACCGGACTATTATACAAATTAAAGCTTACTCTTCCCACAACCTATTATCTCCTACTCAAATCCTACCTGTCCGATCGTTATTTTCAAACAAAATACAATCAGGAAACATCCGCATATTACCCCATCAAGTCAGGAGTACCGCAAGGTAGTGTGCTGGGACCCTTCCTCTACCTACTTTTTACTGCTGATATCCCAACTTCAGTCAGCACGAAAATAGTTACTTTTGCGGACGATACCGCACTAATTTCCGTAAACGAGAATCCACAAGTGGCCTCAGAGAACCTCCAGCACCATCTCAACCTCCTCAACGACTGGCTCGGCAGGTGGCGAGTAACAGTGAACCAACTTAAATCAGCACATGTTACTTTTACAAATCGCCAAGTTGAATGCCCTGCAGTGACAATTAATGGTATCCGACTTCCCGTGAAAAATGAGATAAAATATCTTGGACTGACACTGGATCGCAAATTAACATGGAAAGCTCACATAATAAACAAGAAAACACAAATCAACCTAAAACTGCGTCAAATGAGTTGGTTAATAGGTCGGAAATCCAAACTAACAACTGACAACAAAATTCTCTTGTACAAATGTATTATTAAACCTATTTGGACATATGGAGTTCAGCTTTGGGGTTGTGCTAAACCTTCAAATACCAAAATCATCCAAGGGCTGCAATTTAAAATACTAAGGATGATATTCGACGCCCCCTGGTACGTCAGTAACAAAACTCTACATGAGGACTCAGGCATTCCCCTCGTTGAAGACGTAATCTGCAATCTAACCAGGAGTTACTTAAACAACCTGTCTGGACACCCAAATGATGAAGCTGGTACTTTAATCGATCCCCCAGTAGTACAAAGAAGACTAAGCAGAAAATGGCCTACAGATGTGGACCCATAGCAAATTAAACTAGACCTCTCAAGCTAATTACATAAATAGTAATTAAATTCGGAGTGTAGTCACTGGACTACTTCTCCCTTCATTGTACATTCGTTAAACTAATTTACTTTGCTATGTAAAGCAGATTGTAAATTTCTGAAAATAATAATAATAAAAAAAAAAGATATTTGAAGGGTCGATTAAGCCGTCAAAATACACTCGACTACCAATCTGACGGCAAAGGCACACTTAATTCCCGCATAATATGCAAGAGGGTATTTTTCAAAAAAGTCTGACTAGATTTAGTTACATTGGGGCATTGGTCTTATTAATAAGACTACAACTAAGCCAGACCCTTAGAAGATCAGATACTCAATGGAAATCTGAGAATTGCCTTATAACCAGTTATGACACACAGTTTAAATAACTTCTGAACACACAGTACGGCTACTCAGCACACAGCTCAAGATTTTACTCTCGGCACTATTACTTAGCACACAACTGTAATATTAAAATGGGAATACAAGACTCTCGCAATAAATTGCAGCATTCAGTTCTTTATTTAATTGGATACACACTGTATCTTTACTGAACACAAACCTCTAATAATAAAATAGGAATTCACAACCCAGATAATAATTTAAGGATATATTATAATATACCTTCAACAACTGAGCACGAAAATCAATATTCGCACTAGAGGCGTAACAAGACCACAAAGGAAAAACATGGCACATACCAGTGAGTGTAAGCATGGTTACGTACTAACATGGTAACCCGTAGAGTAGGACACTGTTGTGCATAGCACAAACCAGCTTAGCCTTGTCTTACATCACCTTGAAACTGCATTAGCGGTACAAACAAGGATCCCGATAATGATAAAGTTCACCACTACTATTACGGTAAATCGTAGCATTCGGCCGTTTATTTAATTAGATGCACACAGTCACGTTATTGAGCACACAGCTCTAATAATAAATTAGCAGATAATTATATATAGCGTAACAACTGAACACACATCTGTACCAATAAAGAAAATAAGAATACACACTTGTCATGCATTCGACCCTTTATTTGTTTAGATACAGACAATATCTCTACTGATTATACAGCCCTAATGATAAAGTAGGAATTGACGACTCAGAGAATAAATTAGGAGCATATAATTATACTTTCAATCTTAATGCACAAATACTAAGTACACAACTAATAATCCTTGTATCAAGAATTACAACATAAACATTTATTTTTAATATATTATGTTTCTATTTTAGCTCAATGTTACGCCCAATTTAAAATAAAAAATACAGGTTTAATTAAAATTTTTGAAAAATGGAGTGGTAACGGTAATTCTGAATGCAAGTTAAGTATGGTGGAATGCGACATTCACAAGAAAGTTTTCCTTTCTTTCCATGGATTCTCTGTAACTTATCTCCAATATTCAACTCGCGCTTTCCAAATTTACATTTCAGATCTACAACCATTTTATATATATCTGAGAAATGGAAATTTTGGTGTGTTAACTTACTAGCATGTTTTGATGGAGTTGCGGCTTTAATAATGATATCATCTTTTCTGGCTAAAAAAAGACTTGTAGGTAGAGACTTACAAACAAAAATATATTTAAAAAAGGAGCAACTTACGACAAACCCAATTCCACGGACAGCAGTCATCTAAAGCTATGAAAGTTGGTGCGCAGAAATTGTTTACTGCTGTTTGTCGATGAACTTCTTCAATGCATTGCCGTTTTCTACAGAAAGGTGCTTCGAATTTACCTTTGAATCCTTTCTGACAGACGCATTTAGTGCATTTATCATTGGGAGCGTCAAATTTTTGCCCCTCGATATAAGTCCTACCACCAACTTTGCAGGTAGTAGAGAAAGGCGCTGTAAATAAATTAACAACCTTCAAAATGAGTAGGTACTTATAAAGAAACGCGACCTAATACTTACGACAAATTTCAACTCCACCACAGCATGCATCAAGATTGTATTTGAAATGACAACCAGGTTTAGGCTTACGACCCACCCATTCAGGGCAGTCTAGAGAAGGACAACTGAAGACCATGCTGAAAAGATATACGAACTCATTGGTAGATTAATTCAGAAAATATTACCTTCATGAATGTCATTCACAATCGTGTGCGAATCGTTAAGAAAGTTCCCGGAATGAAGTACATGATATTAGTACATCTGAGAGTTAACGAACTGTCATTTCTCATATCTACAGCTGTAGAATATAAAGCTATCCTGCCAAGTAGTTGTTTATATACCGTTTTTTGAATAAAAGTGCTTATATACAGTGTGGTTCCGTTTCATTTTCATCGTAATTTTGTTATTTAATGTTTTATGGAAAAGCCCCGAAACATGTCAATTTTGGGTCAAATTTTCAATTATTATTTTCTCATATCTTAAGGCTTCTATTGCCAAAGAAATGTTTCTTCTAGTTTGTATATATTGTAATCTACCATCGCATTTAATATTTCTGATACAAATTTAGAACAATTGTGGTATCATTTCAAAGAAATCATTTTAACAACAGCAGAAGAAGCATGCGGTACAATAGTTGTAAATAAGAACAAGAAGCAAACTAAATGGTGGAACCAAGAAATAAAAAAGCAAGTAAAAATCAAGAAAGAAAAATGGAAATTATAGCTACACCACAAGTCAGAAGATAACTAAACAGAGTATAAACAACAACGGATAAAAGTAAATGAAATGGTAATCCAAGCTAAACAACAAGCTTGGAAAGAATTTGGCATGAAAATGGAAGCAGGTAACCAAACAAATCAAAAACTATTCTACAGGGTACTGAAGAATTTTAGAACAGGAAAACACCACACGTTAAAGCAAGTGAAATTAAAAGATAACAGAATAACAAGTGAAGAAAAGGATATTATGGAAAGATGGAAGGAGTACTTCCGGGATCTCCTTAACCCAGATGAACAAAACAACTCGACAAATAAGGAAGAAATGAACTACGCGCATGGTGAAGAGGAAAACAATAGGTATACAAATAGAAGAAGTGGTGAAAACGATAAAGTATATGAAAATAGGAAAAGCGGCAGGACACAAGATAAATGCAGAGATGCTGTATAATTTAGGAGCGTAAGGGACAGAAATGTTAATAAAAATTTTCAATAAGGCATGGAACATGGGCCTGAAGACTGGAAAATAGGAATAATAATACCAATATTCAAGAAAGGTGATAGTAGAGATTGTACAAATTATAGAGGCATACAATATTAAGTGTGGTAGCCAAGGTTTATGAACACATATTAGAAAAAAGATTAAGAAGCATAATAGAAGGGCAGTTAGCGGAAGCACAGAGTGGTTTTAGCAATGGGA
The DNA here is from genome assembly GCA_014611495.1 of Limonius californicus. Taxonomy (NCBI): domain Eukaryota; kingdom Metazoa; phylum Arthropoda; class Insecta; order Coleoptera; family Elateridae; genus Limonius; species Limonius californicus. The sequence goes on along the minus strand of JABXWE010005715.1, from coordinate 35,526 downwards.
GAAGCGTGCCGGATCACATTTTTAGTATTAAACAAATGATAAAGAAAAATAGAATAAAAAACTCAGAAATATATATGGCTTTCCTGGACCTGGAAAAAGCCTTCGATAGAGTACCCCAAAAAGAAGTATAGAAAAGTTTAAGACAAAGAAATGTTAGTCTAAAATTAATAGAAGGAATAAAGGGCTTATACGATAACAACAAAAGCTATGTAAGAAAGGATAATGCGCAATCGGAGACATTCAAAAGACGCGATGGATTAAGGCAAGGAGGAGTAATGAGCCCGACACTGTTTATAGTAATAATGGACGACGTAATCAAAGCAACCGCAAATAAAACTAACACCCGTGAGCATATCAGAATGTGCCTTTGCTGACGACATAATGATTTGCGCGGCAAAAGAAAAGGACTTGCAAGAAAACTTACATATATGGGAAGAAGAATTAACGAAGAAAAATATGAAAATAAATACAAGTAAAACAACAGTAATGGTAATAAGTAAAGAAAACAAGAATATCAACATAGAAATAAATCAAAGAAGAATAGAGCAAGTCGATGAATTCAAATATTGGGAGTACCGATAGATAGAGAAGGAAATATGGAAAGCGAAGTCAACGAGAGAATTGGCAATGCTGCAAGATTATACCACAGCTTAAATAAGGCGTTTATAGGTAAAAGAAAAGTAAATAGAAAAACGAAAATGACAGTATAGAAAACAGTTTTCAGACCAATCTTAACGTATGGAAGTGAGAGTTGGATTTTAACGAATACAATGAAAAGCAAAATACAAGCTATAGACATAAAATATTTAAGGAGAGTTAAAGGAATCACCAGAAGAGACCGAATAAGAAATGATACAGTAAGATAAGAACTAGAAATTGAACCAATTAGTATCATATTAGAGAAACAAAAACTTAGATGGTTTGGGCATATGTGGAGAATGGGCAACAACAGACAAGTTCATCGCATATGGGAATCAGGTGTACATAGAAACAGAACAAAAGGAAGAACCAAGAAGACGTGGAATGATGAAGTAGCTGTAATTTAGAAGAAAAAAGGCAGAACGTGTGCAGAAGCAAAACAGTTGGCAACAAACAAGGAGCAATGGACAAAATTTGAAATATGAAATTGAAATGTAATGGCATACACTTAACACCTTAGGGTAGAAGGTTTTTTTTTGATTATATATATATATATACCTATTTCTGATACCCCGTATATGAACTTTTTGCGGAACTTTATCTCAACGTTGTATAAAAATGGAAAAATGGATTACCGGCCTGTAATTAACACTCTGCAAAACAGGTTTATCGGTAGTGGAGGTTCATATCTAAATGAAACATACTTTAGAAGGCCCTAAGAAGTTTGCATTGAAATCCTCTTTTTAATTGCCGTTCACGTTTTTACGAACACGTAGTTCACTTAACACAATCGAAAAAGAAGAAGCAGAAGATAAAATTTGAATCGAACATCATACACCACAAATCAATTAATGGATACATCGCGATTTACTATCAGCAAAGAAAGTAATGTTTGCAAAACCTGCTGGAAAGATAATACCATCGATGTTTGGGGATACCAGAGACTGCTGAGAGATTATCTTCTGAAAGATGGAGCAGTAATGGAACATTATTTAGTTAACTTTTTGAGAATCTGGACAGACATATTCGTACAAAAATACCAATTTTAATAAAGAAATAGTTGTTTTTCATTAAGAACATACACTTGCCCATACAAGTGCCGAAGGATGCAAAACTCTTATTTAAAGGATTCGTTTCGTGATAGTATAATAACTACGCTGTATAAAATGTTTTTGTGTTTTCTTCTGGCAACACTTTAAATGACCAATCTAATTACCAAGTGGTATGATTCTTGTCGATATGAAATTAAAATTGACTTCTTAAGGTAAACTTACTTTCCGTTCAATTTTTTTCGACACGTACATGCCGCGTGGCAGTTTCCATCAATTTCATCGTCTTTGATTTCTTCGCCAAGGTCGTAAACTTTTCCAGCGAAATAGCATTTTGCTGCAGTAGGCCTTGCTCTCGCTTCTATGTGGGAGCAATTGTATTTAGAAGGACAGCAATCTTTAGGAGAAGACACCGGTATACATTGCAAAGTATCGTAGAATAATGTAGGTTCTTTGCAACGGTTTCTGCAGTCCCCTAGCATTAGTAAAAGCATTTGGTTTAAGATTGAAAATGTTTGATTACCTCCAGCCGTCGCAAGCATGGCCGTATGTGTACGTTCGAAATAAACGTAAATCACGTTACTAGAAGCACTGTAAAATGGCTTTAAAGTAATTTAAAGATCCAGATAATACATAATTCTGTTGTTTAAGGAAAAAATATTCTTACCATCAGTCTTGAAAGCAACCCTAATCATACGTAAATAAACTCTAAACTTTGTGTAATGTTATAAAGGCAATTGTGTAGTTTAATGTTATGATAAACATCAAATTTTACAACCATGTGCATTTTAGGAAGCTAATTATAGTAACTACTAATAATTACGTATATATTGTTTGAGACTTTCGCGGTTTCTCGAACTGTTCAAGGCTATGATTAATTTTCGGCTTGGACCGCGTCGTCGATTGGAGGTCACACTCCGCAAAGGCAGGATTACTGGTTACTGTTTGTGAACCTAAACAAACTAACGTTTCGCAAGACATTGCAGCTTGCATCTTCAGAGTCCTCGTACTACTCAACTCAAATCCGGGATGCGGAGGTATTTAAACCCTTTTGAATCAATCCAGCAGAACGTCTTAGTTCTGGTTGGCCGTCGTCGTCAGGCGGGAGGGCATGACCGTGGGATCGGTCGTGTTTCCGAAACTTTTGAGGATGAACTACCGGTGTCCAAGCTTTGCCGAGCCTAAATTCATCCTCTCTATTGATGTTATTGGGTTGTTTCTCAATCTCAATTGCTTCTCGTATGATTCTTGGAAAGTAATGCGGAACTTTAGCAAAAAGGGTTTAAATACCTCCGCATCTCGGATTTGAATTCAGTACTACGAGGACTCTTAAGATGCTAGCTGCAATGTCTTGCGAAACGTTGGTTTGTTTAGGTTCACCAACAGTAATCAGCAATCCTGCCCTTGCTGAGTGTGACCTCCAATCAACCACGCGGTCCAAGCCAAAACTTAATCATAGTGTTGACAATAACTACGTATGCATATAATCAACTTAGCAGTATTTATTTATTTATTTAATGTCAGTTTATTTACGAATTTCTGCTACTATCTCTCACCGAAACATGTAAAAAGCCTCACCACAACTGGACATTTTGTCTGTGAGGAATTTTAGACGTATCCCACTTAGATAGCAATTTAATTTTCTAGCTAAGAAGAAGAAGAGCCATTTTATCATTTCTAATGCTGTATTATTTCTGATATAGAAGCAAATGACTTAGACATTTGAAACACATTTATTTGTCACCAAAATCCCTTAAAAGGTTAACACACTTAGTATAACGATGATGCAGAGCTTGAATGTCTTCAGAAAAAAAATCTTTGTCCTGCATTGCAAACCACTCTTTCACAGCAGCCACCATCTCTTCATTGTCCGAAAAATGGTGAATATGGGGGTTGTTTAAAAATTTCAATTTTCAAATCCAGCATTGTGGATAGCAGCCATAGATACACAGCTCTTGTTAGCGGGGCGTGGTCTTGGTGGAATAGAACACCGAATTTTGATTTTTTACCCTTCTTTGCTTTATACCCTGAGGACCTTTTGATATTTTGTGTAACAGTCTCCCGTTATTGTGTGACCAGGTGGTAAATAATAAACAAGAAGAACTCCTTCAAAATCCCACAATACTGATGAAAGTATCTTATTTGGGACAAAATTTTCGGAATCCATCGTGCGCAGATGTTTTTAGGCCCAATTCCTTGTCAAAATGTTCTCAATGCTTCCAACAGAAAAGCCACATATCTCAGCAATATATTTGGCCACAATTCTCCAATCACTCTGTACCATATCATGGACCAAATCAATATTTTCTGAGTGACACCAGTTCTTCCCGGCACGCATTCCTAATTACTTGATATGACTGGGTAGAATCACGCAACACTCCGGATCCGTCATTATAAATTTCCTGCGATAATAAACCCTTTTTCAGAAGGTATTGTATCTCAGCTCTTGTATCGAATTTTTCCATTTCAGCAAAATCACCAGTACCACAGTAATAATAAATGTATAACTTTTATAAACAAGAAGATAGGCACCTGCAACTTGGCATATGTTAATGTCAATAACCGACGTTCCTAGGAAAAACTTATTCATTTGTCGGTCGGTGCCTTCTATGTTAGGGACAATAATTGATGAAGCATCCTCTTAAGTTGTTCGTGTCAAGAGTATATGATCAACCTGCAGATGATATTTCTTTGTCTTTTTAGTAGTATGTCCGCTTGAGATTGCTGATCATTATGGCTGTTTGAGTGCATCACGCATTATGAGTGTGGTGGTAGCTCACTTGGTAGAGCGCTCGCATTCTCAGTAAAACGTCGATTCTGGCTTGGGTTCGAAACCTAAGCATTACTATGTAGATTAAGAAAAATCTCGTCTGCAACCCACCACACACAATTTTCTCTTCTAGAATTGTTGTCGTTCGGATTCGACGTTAAACTGTAGGTCCCCCGTCTTTCTACCTTAGCGCCGAGGAGGAACACGTGGCAGAGAAGAAGCCGATGTCCAGCAGTGGGACAAAAAGGTCGTCAATGGTGATGAACGATGGCTGTTTTAGCTTTCGATAGTGCTAACTTCAATAGTTATGTTTATATACCACCGAATCACTCTAGTAGATTTCGTAGCCACGATATTTGACATCTTTCAACGGTACGTTTTTCTTAAATTTGAGTTCCTAAAATTTATACTTGTTGTTCCGTGACTGATGGCGCAGAAATTGGAGCTTTTGTTTTTGTATAGTAAAAATGATTTCAACCTTTTACTATGATTTTCAGCGCTTCGACGTTGGTTACTCTATCCATCAATGAGGTGCGTAACATACGTTGATACACCCACACTTGGAACGCTTCGGTTCTCGTCGTCCTTACCGTGGCTACCGTCCAACTCTGCACCATATAACAATACTGGAAAACCATAGCAGCGGACGAGTCTTATTCTGAAAGTTAGACTTAGATCTGGAGATGTTCGCAATTCTATTTTTTTTAAATTTTTATTAACGCCGACAGAAGAAAGTGTAACAACACTATCAATTACAACGGAGCCGGACATTCCGGCCGTTTGGGCGCCGCCGTTAGGACGCGTGGACATTAGGGCGCGGACCGTTAGGGCGCGGACCGTTCGGGCGCGTGGACATTAGGGCGCGGACCGTTAGGGCGCGGGACACTAGGGCGCGACAACTGTGTTAAATTTGTCAGACTAAAAGTTAGTCAGTAAGGCTTGTAAGGAGTGACGAAAAATTTCTCAACCGGCCCTTGGATTTTTTTGAAATTAAAAGGATTTATTGACACGTAAATCAAAAGGTTATGGTTATTATAAATACAGGTGAGTAACAAAGTTATAACACCGAGTCTCGCGCCCTAGTGTCCCGCGCCCTAATTGCTCGCGCCTTAATGTCCTCGCGCCCTAGTGTCTCTGCGCCCTAACGGCCCGCGCCCTAGTGTCTTCGCGCCCTTGTGTCTAGCGCCCTAACGGCGGCGCCCTAACGGCCGCGCCCTTACGGCCGCGCCCAAATGTCCTAGACCGCAATTACAATGATATTAGTACAACTCCTGCCATTTTCCTAAAATATAATTTCGGTTTCTTGGATTACTTACAATATAAGCTCCCTTAACAGCATCACCTTTTAGCCAATGATACAGCAAAACCTATATAGAATCAGGAACGTTTGATCCTCAGAGCCCCCAAAATATTCCTCAACTGCTTCTATCACTTCTTCAGTTTAGGAAATGGAGTTAGTTCAGGTAAATAAGATGAACGATACAGAAAACCGTACTACATCGTTAATTTTTACGATGGAAACGACACTTCCATGAGCACATACACTGTTTTGTTGGAAAATGATTTTTAAGGTAGTTCGTCCTTTGCACGTTTATTTTTGAACAGTTGATTCAACAGTTAAGCTTAATACCCTGTCATTATTGTTGGTTTCATTTAATATCATGTTCATGTATTATGTTCTAGGTACTTGATGTGTATGTGCTGTGGTAGCTCAGCTGGTAGAGCGCACGCTTTCTGAATAAAACGTCGATTCTGGCTTGGGTTCGAAATCTAAGCATAATTATTCAGATTTATATAAATCTTGTCTGGAACCCATCGCACACAATTTCCTAATCCGGCTTGCAATTGTGGGATCTTAAAGCTAAAAGCCATCTCTGGAATTTCTGTCGTTCGAATTCGACGTTACACTGTAGATTCCCAGTGTTTGTACGTTAGCGCTGAGGAGAAACACGTGGCAGAGGAAACCGGCCGATGCCCAACAGTGTGACGAAATATCAAGTTTAAACAGCCATTCCGTATTGAATCAAAATATACATCATTGTGTCAAACAAAATTCTACGTTAACCATGCGCTTCTGTTAAATTCTATATGTTCCAGGCTGAGATAATATGATTCTTTTTCCATGTTTTCTAATTTTGATTATTAACTAACGCTATTTCAATTTAAATTAGTACAAACATTATTTTATAGTTTTAGCAATTTTTCTGCACCTTTGTTAGCCAGAACCAAAACACCAAACATTATAATAATCCGTTCCTTCCTTATTTATATTTTTGTAGAACAAACAATCAAACTAACAAAATACGAGCACGAATAGATAGGAAGGTGTAATAGAAATAAGAATTTCATGGGCAATATTGTGCAATAGAATAGGTGGCGGAAGCAGAAGAAGACCGCCGATGAGATAACATGACGATTTAGTAGAACAGAGGGACGAAGATGGAAGACAAGAGCTCAGAATAGAGGAGACTAGAATAAAATAGTAGAAGCTTACAACCTACTATGGATTGAATAATACGCTGATTGTGATTGTGTTTTCGATGAATCTGCATTTTACGAGAATGATTCATCAATTATTGTCCCTAACATAGATCGCATTGGCCGACAAATTAATATTTTTTGCTAGAAACTTCAGTTATTGGCATTAATGTATGTCAAGTTGCAGGTACCTATCTTCTTGTTTATAAAAGCTATACGTTTACCATGCCTGTGGTGCTGGTAATTTTAATTAAATGGAAACATTCCAGACAAGCGCTGTGATAAAATACCTTTTTAGGAGGGATTTATCACCGCAGGAAATTTATAATGACATGTTCGGAGTGTTGGGTGATTCTACCCTCCATACATAATAATCAAATAATTAGGAATTGGTGAAGAGATTTCAAATTACTGTTATCACTAAAGAAAATATTGATTTGGTTCATGATATGGTACTGACTGATCTGAGAATTAGAGTTAAATATATTGCCGACACGTGGTTTTTCGTTGAGAAAATTTAGCACGAGGAATTGGGTCTGAAAAAGTCTACGCACCATGGATTCCAAAAATTCTGTCGCATGTTCAGAAGCAGGCCAGGTTTCTCATTGCTGCGAACAATTTGAAATAAATGGACACGGATTTGAACGGATTTTTAAAAAGATTTCTAACTGTTAATGTAACCTGGGTTCATCATTTTCATCGAGGGTTCAAACAGTTGGGTATGGAATTGTAATATAGTGGCTCCTCGCCCCCACGAAAGTTCCGTGTGACTTCATCGGTCGGAAAGCTAATGGCAAGAGTATATTGGGATTCTGAGGGAGTTCTTCTTGTTGATGATTTACCACGTCGTCTCACATTAACGGTAAATTATTACGCAAAACTCATACCAAAAGTTCGTGAGGCTATAAAGAAGAGGACGTGCAAAACTGAAAAGAGGCGTTCTGTTCCACCAAGAAAACGTTCCCGCTCACGAGAGTTGTGTTTCTATGGCTACTGTCCACATTGCTGGAATTGCAATTTTAGAACAACCCCCATATTCGCCATATCTAGTTCCGAGTGACTTTCACCTCTTCCCCAAATTAAAGGAGCATCTTCGGGGAACTCTTTTTTCGGACGATGAAGAGGCGATGGCTGCTATGAATGAGTGGTTTACGGTGCAGGATAAAGAGTTTTTTTTTCTAAATGCATTCAAGCTTTGAATCATCGATATATCGTATTAAGCGTGGTAACCGTTTAGGGGACTATGTTGAGAAATAAGTTGCTACAAATGTCTAAGCGAGTTGCTTATATATTCGAGACAATAGATGATGCACCGCCCTCGTATTTAGATGGATTCGAATTGCACGTTATTTCTTCTGGTTACAACATTATTAACATTGAATGATATAATCGCATTGCAAACATCGTACTCGTTTCTTTGCAGTCAATTAAGAAAACCCATAAAACGTTTGCAAAGTCATTATTAAATAATGCACGGAGGACAATTTAACAATGGTTATGTGTTTGTTTAGTTATTTGATCGAATTAATTTAATACATTGTTGTTGACTTTTTTTTAATTATAGAATCTTAAAAATTAAATACAAGAGTTACCTGTTTTAAACTTTCCTAATTTTTACAATCTGTCATTGAGAAAACAAATAAAGTTTTTATTAATAAAAGGTAAGGTCACAAGTGAAGTCCCCACCGAAGAAATTTCTTCATAATACATAACAATTTAGATAACAAATGCTATACTTGACAAAACGGAGGTTAGTTACTTAAAATAAGCTGATGTAGATTTATTGGGTCGATCCGATTGAGGTTTTTTACCGTAGCAAGATAGGGAAGTCCGTGGCCATTGCGTTAGAATGGTTGCTCAATTAATCTTGATATCATGTGCTGCAGGAAGAAATTTCTTCTTTTACAGTGGCCATTCGTGGATACCAATGGTTGACATAGTTTGTTATATACTACAGTGCATTGTAGATACGCCGCAATGTTTTGGATCGAAATCCCTGAACCTTCATGATATTGAAGACACTGGTTGATCTCCATTTACTTGTAATGCTGTTATTTTGTATTCTTTTCGACGAGAAACTAAAACCTCATCCTTTTCTTCTTGGTGCTGTTACCCATTGGACGGTAGCGACAACTATTTCAAAAGCTTCCCTATCTTCTGCTACTGCGAAGAGTTGTTGAGAATTCAAGCCTGTCCAGTCTTTGATATTTCATAGCCGGACACGTGTTTCCTTCCTATTCGTCTCTTTCTTTCTGTTTTGCGTTTCATTAGGAGCTGAAATAATTTATACTTTTAGTTTCATAAGATGTAACCAAAGGAAACTGTTTTCCTTTCCTTTATGTTAGCTTATAGCTCTTGATCTGCTTGTAAACGTTGTATGTTAACATCCTCCGCATCAACCACTTCTCAAATGCTTCTAATCTTTTCACTGAGTTGGCTTTTAATATCCAGGTTTCCTTACCATATCGTAGAACACACTACTCGTATATGTGTCATTTTATTAAGTAGTATCTGATTTTAGAATCTACATTCTTATTAACGAAGTATTTTTTTGCAATATCATAAACTCATGAAATGGGTCATGAAAGACGTCTTAGTTTTAGGATAAAATGATGTGGCCGGCCAGGTAAATGAATTTCATGGGGAATATTGTGTTTTCTCCTTGTATGCGCTTATAGAACCAAACACTAGAGTTTGATTTTGATGGTACAGGTATTTTAAAGTTTATCCACGAGATAGAAAACCCACGAAAAAAGTAACGGTAGATTCCTTCAATGTTATTATTAAATTATAGAAAGAAGTAATAGAGATATGAATTTCGTGGGTAACAGGGTATTTGCTTCTTGTATTCTGTTTTAAACTGAAACATCAGAGTTTACTTTTGATGGTACAGCTTTTGTAAGATTTACAACAAGCAACTGACGACCCACGAAAACAGTCATGATAGACATACGCAACTTTCTGATTAAATTATAGGAAAAAGTAACAGTAATGTGAAATTTTTGGGGAATACTGCATTTCCTTCTTGTATTCGGTTTTCAAACCAAGCACCAAAATCAAACAACAGAGTTTGTTCTGATGGTATATTTTTTATAAACTTTACAACAGGAAACTGAAGACCCACGAAGAAAGTCATGATAGACAACGTCAATTTAGTGATACAATTATAGCAACAAGCAACGGAAATATGGAACACCAGAGTTTGCTTTTGATGGTGCCGATTTTAGTAAGCTATACAACAGGAAACTGAAGATCTACGAAGGAAGTAATGATCTAATTCCTCAATTGTGTGATGAAATTATAAAAAGAAGTAACAGAAATATGAAATTTGTGGTCAATAGTGTATTTCCTTCTTGTATTCGCTTTTAATACTGGACACCAGAGTTTACTTCTGTTGGTACAGTTTTCTGAAGACCCACTAAAGAAGTCATGCTGATTGCGCTACAATTACACATAAAATAACAGAAATGTGAATTACTAGGATAATATTGTATTTCCTTCTTGTATTCGCTTTTAAAAGATCCACGAAGGAAGACATAATAGACATCATCAATTGGGTGATGAAATTACAGCAAGAAGCCACAGAAATGTGAAATTTATGGGAAATACAGTATTTTCTTCTTGTATTTGGTTTTCAAATCAAGCACCAGGGTTTACTTTTGATATTATAGTTTTTTGTAAGATTTATAACAAGAAACTGAAGACCCACAGAAGAAGTCATGGTAGATGCCATTAATTTTATGAAGAAATTATAGAAAGAAGTAACAGAAATGTGATTTTCGTAAGAATATTGTATTTCCTTCTAATATTTGCGTTTAAACCCAAACACCAGGGTTTACTTTTGATAGTATAGTTTTTTGTAAGACATACAACAAGAAACTGAAGATCCACGAAAGAAGTCATGGCAAATGCCGTTAATTTTGTGAAGAAATTATAGAAATAAGTAACAGAAATGTGAATTTCATAAGAATATTGTATTTCCTTCTTATATTCGTTTTTAAACCCAAACACCAGAGTTTACTTTTGGTAGTACAGATATTTATAAACTTTTAACAAAAAACTGAAGACCCAACAAAAGAGTTCATGGTAAACGTCATCGATTTTTTCTTACAATTGCAGAAAGAAGTAACAGAAATATCAATTTTGTGGTAAAGTTATAGAAAGATTTAACAGAAAACAATGTGAATTTCATGGGCAATATTGTATTTCCTTTTTGTATTCTCCTTTAAGACCAAATATTAGAGTTTACTTTTTATGGTACAGTATTTTGTAAGCTTTTCTAAAAGAAACTGAAGTCCCACGAAAGACGTCATGATGATTGTCGTCAATTTGTGCTGCAAATAGTTGGGCAATATTGTATTTCCTACTTGTATACGCTTTAGAAGACCCACGAAGGTAGTCATGATAGACATCATCAATTGTGTGATGAAATTATGGAAAGAACTTACAAAATGTGATTTTCATGAACAATATTATTTTGCCTTCTTATAATTCGCTTTTAAAACCAAGCATGAGAGTTTGTGTTTGATGGTACATATATTTGTAAACTTTACAACAAGAATCTTGACCCATGAAAGAAATCATGGTAGACGTCGTCAGTTTAATGATGAAATTGTAGAAAGAAGTAACGGAAAATAATGTAAATTTCATGGGCAATATTGTATTTCCTTCTTGTGTTCGCCTTTAAGGCCAAATAATAGAGTTTACTTTTTATGGTACAGTATTTTGTAAGCTTTTCTAAAAGAAACTGAAGACCCACGAAAGACGTCATGATGATTGTCGTCAATTTTGTGCTGCAAATACTTCGAAGTTATTGCATTTTCTTTTTGTATCCGCTGTTAAAATACCCACGAAGGAAGTCATGATAGATATCATCAATTGTGTGATGAAATTATGGAAATAAATAGCAGAAATGTGATTGCCATGAGCAATATTGTATTTCCTTCTTATATTCGCTTTTAAAACCAAGCATGAGAGTTTACAGCAAGAATCTTAAGATCCATGAAAGAAGTCATGGTAGAGGTCGTCAGTTTTATGATGAAATTGTAGGAAGAAATAACACAAATATAACTGTCATGGTCAATATTGTATTTCCTTTTTATATTCGCTTTTAAAACCAAGCATGAGAGTTTACAGCAAGAATCTTAAGATCCATGAAAGAAGTCATGGTAGAGGTCGTCAGTTTACTGATGAAATTGTAGGAAGAAGTAACACAAAGATAACTGTCATGGTCAATATTGTATTTCCTTATTGCATTCGCTTTCAAAACCAAACACCCGGGTTTATCTTCGATGGCATAGTTTTGGAAAGCATTTCTTGCATTCCTACTGAAACAATTAAATTGAGATGGAAAGGTTGTAGAGGTTAACAGAAATATACGTTTTCTTTTTCGAAGCACAGCCAAGTAATAATTGTTGTATTTCTTATTTTTTAATAGCCCTGTATGTATACACAGTAATTATAAAAATTATGGAAATGTTTGCTCCTATTTGTGGGCCCTTATTTACAATCAATCAAGACGTATACGTGCTGAAACTTAAATGCGTTTGAATTTAATACTTCGACTTTGCCTTTTATTAATTCGATATCTTGAACGCACAAACATTTGTACGTTCGTGGAATTGACGTTCAAATCTATTTAAGATAAATTCATATGAGTAAGTAGAGTTGAACGTCCTAAGTGTAAATTATACGTCACGAAATATGAGATAATTACTAATATATCAATAAATGTTATAAATACTTCCACAGTAATTTTTTAAATATTCCCAAACTACCATATTTCGTTAATGAATACGTATAGATATCAGCATTGGTTATTCGATTTTCGTTTCTAATTAAAAACTCTTTGACATATTTCTGTTCTTATCAGGAACTGACGCTGACAATACAATACTTGTATTATGTTCGGGGTAACAATAGCAAAGTTGTCTTATTGTCGATAAAAACCTATTATTGAAGTTTTGAATGAAGGCTTATCAGAATCGAGTTGAAGCTTAACAAACATGAATGAACTGTGATATCAGTACGCAGTTGTATTTTTTCAAAAAACTAAAAAACAACAATTTCTGCATTAACATGCACTCATTTATAGAATTTATTGTGAAATACATTATCCAGAATATAAACAATTGCGAAATACATGTAAAACATAATCTACTTAAGTAAGATGCATTGATATCTCTTTGAATATTTGTAATAAATTATTTCTCATCCTGCACGTTATCTTAGAGATTTAACAGTACATGTAAATACATAAAAACTTATCCATAAAATATAATTTTCAACGAGTTCTTTTATCAGTCTTTTATAATTCTTTCTTGGTGGGTTAGTAAAACAAACAAGAATGAAAAACCCTATTTGCCTGTTTCTGCTTTCACTGATAATCTCCAACATACACCGGATATGTTTTATCTTGATAACAAGTTAAATAGGGCGGAATACGACACTCACAAGAAAGCTTCCCACCACTACTAGGGTGAACTTTTTCAAATTTGTCTCCTATATTCAATCGCTTTTCGCCAAATCGACATTTAGGATCTGCAATATATCTTGATCAGTATTTGTTCGATATGAGGAAGATACTCTACTTACCACTTTTCTTTACTGCTCTTTTGGTAGGTTCAATGTTGTCATTTCCAGCTAAAAGAAGTGGAAAAAATTAGAGGTGTTAGTTATATCATTAAGTTCTACTTACGACATATCCATTGTCTGGGACAGCATTCATCAGCTGAAGTGTAACTGGGAGCGCAAAAGTTTTTCACGGCCAACGCGTTGGTAATTTCTTCCAAGCATTCCCTGCGTTTGCAAAAGGGAGGTTCATATTTTCCCTGAAATCCATCTTGGCAAACACATTCTATGCATTTATTACCAGGGGCAGTAAATCTCTCGCCTTCCTTGTATACCTTGCCGTTAACTTTGCATTTAATGTCGAAAGGATCTTCAAAACAAACACGTTTTTAAAGTTTTGGAAATTCATGCAGGACGCAATACTTACGACACGTTTCACCAATACTGCAGCACTTATTGAGTTGAAATTTAAATTGGCAATTTTCCCGAGGCTTTAACCCTAACCATTCTGCACAATCGAGATTTGCGCAACCAAAAGCTTTGCTGAAATAAAAAGCAAATAAAAGCAGCTTTTTATAATGAACAATAAAAATAAAATCTTGTTACGGAGTTTCTAAAAGAAATGCGCTATAACTTACCCTCCGGAACGTTTTCCGATGCAGGTGCAATCGATAAAGCAATTTCCATAAATTTCATCGTCATCTATATGTTCTCCAACCCTGTAAGCCTTTCCTTTAAAATGACAGTGACTATTGTCTCTGTTTTCAACATGGGAACAATCGAATTGTTTCGGACAACAATCATCGGGAAAAGTATAAACTGGTTCGCATTTTAGCGTTTCGTATAAAAGAGTAGGTTCTTTGCAACCATTTACGCAGTCTCCTACAAGTTGCTAAAATTATTAACTGTATTAACGTGCTACTAGTAGAATAATGAAAGGCGAAGAAAGCTTTTCTACGGTAATTTAATGCATGTAACTTACCCCACGCCACCTGTACAAAACCAAGCAAACTTATAATAAATCCAAGAAACATGTTAACACAAATTCCGCACAATTACTATTTAATCAGAAACTTTCTCTCTGTAGGCTTTAGTAAATTGTGTATGTTTCTTAACGTGTCATAGGCTATCATTCAGTGTAAGCAATACGTCTGCACGTATCTATTTGTGTAAATAAGATTATATTCATTGTACAAAACATTTCACTATTTGTAGAATTCCCAAGAAAATTTCCACTAGTTGATTACGCATCGATAGTTGTGAAGTTCTGCTAAATCTTAAAAAATCTAGATTCTAACTAAATGTGTTAAGTCTTTGTTTTAAATCAGTTCACGTAACTTTAGTAGCTAGTGGCTCCATATCTTTATCTAAATAACGTGATAACAGAGCCGTATCCGAGGCTAAATATTTGTAAAATATTATTTATAATATTTATTACATTTGAACCCAATTTATTTTGAATAACCGCTAAAAAGTTGAAGGCCTGAATTATCATATTTAGAAATTGAAAGTTCAGGCGAAATGATCCATAAAGTGTAGCAACTGAAACAAAAATTCCAAATTTCTATAGTTATAGTTGACAACATTTCAGATAATTTAGAGCGTGCTGTTTAATCATCATCCTGATATTACATTAGAACAACACCACTTTGTTCATCATCATCATCTTGGCGCTACAGCCCGGTGTGGGCCTTGGCCTGCTCAAGTAGATTTCTCCTCCATCATTTTCACTCCCAGGATCTGCCTCTATGTCGTCTGCGTAACGCTTGCGAGGGCGTCCTGCAGCTCGTTTCCCTACAGGGTTTTTTCTCTCGTAAATTGTTCTGGTTATGCTGTTTTCTTCGGCTCTTTGGACGTGTCCAGTCCACCGTAGCCTGATTACCTTAATAAATTTAACAGGCTCTTCAAAGGCGTGGTACAATTCGAAGTTGTAACGTCTGGGCCATAATCCATTTTCCTGCACGGATCCAAATATTTTTCTTAAAATCTTGCGTTCAAAACAATTTGGTAGTGTTTGGTCTTGTTGGTGCAGTACCCACGTTTGTGATCCATATGTGAGTACGGGCCTGATTAGAGTCTTGTAAATGGTGCACTTAATTTTCCTTGGTAGGCATGAAGATAGTATTCCCGTTAGGCCATGATAGCATTTATTGGGTAGTATACTCTTCTTTTTATTTTGCTGCTGGTGTCATTGGTGCTGGTGACCAGTGACCCTAGGTATATAAAACTATCCACCACTTCTAATTTTCCTTCTTCTATAATAATGTGCTCTTCTGTTCGTATTTGTTTTCTTGAACTAAGCATGTACTTCGTCTTCTTTTCATTGATCCTCAATCCCATCTCCAAGGCCGCAGGTTTTAAGGCTGTGAATGCTTCAGTTGTGGCTGCGCGTGTTCTTCCTATTATGTTTATTGTCCGCGTATGCGAGCAGTTGAACCGACTTGTTAAAGATTGTGCCGATAATCCTAAGGTTACTCTTTCTGATTACCTTTTCTAAAGCGATGTTAAATAGTATACAGGAGAGAGCTTCTCCTTGTCTTAGGCCGGTCTGGCATGTGAAAGTTCTTGATAGGTCATTTTGTATTCGGACATTGCATCCCACTTTGCTCATTGTCAGTCTTTTTAACTGGATCAGTGTTTCCGGTATCTGAAATGCTTTCATCGTCTGGTATAGCTTTTCTCTGTTTATGCTATCATATGCACAACTGAAGTCAATGAAAATATGATGTGTTTCCTGATTGTATTCTAGACATTTTTCAAGGATCCGTCTGATTGTGAAAAGTTGGTCTGTAGTAGATTTCCCGGGACGGAAACCGCATTGATATGTTCCTATTATTCTTTCTTTGTGTGGTAGTAGTCTTGCGTATAGTACATTGAAGAGTAATTTATATCCTATATTTAGGAGTGTAATGCCTCTGTAGTTGTCGCATGAGAGGATATCCCCTTTCTTATGTGATGGACACATGATGCCGATATTCCATTCCGATGGGAGCTGCTTCCGTGCCTAGATTTTTAGTATCAGCTTGTGTATATGCTCTGTTAGCTGATTCCCGCCATGTTTGAACAGTTCTGCTGAGAGAGTGTCTGATCCAGGCGCCTTATTATTTCGAAGTTTTGTTATGGTAGATTCTATTTCACTTAGTGTTGTGGGGCTTCGTCGTCTGAGGGGTCTTCCTCCTCTTCACTTTCTGGGCTGTCGTTCCTTTCTTCATTTATAGCGTTTGTGTTTAACATTTCCTCAAAGTGGCCAGCCCATCTGTTCAGGACTTGCTGCTTTTCTGCTATAATTTGTCCACTCTTGTCTTTGCACATTGCTGTGTGTGGTTTATATTCTTTCCTCTCATTGTTTACTTTTCTATAGAGTTGACGGGCTTTTTTATTGTTGTATGAGGTTTTTATCTCTTCTAGATTTTGCTGGTGGAATTCCTTCTTCTTTTGTTTATATATTCTCTTCTCTTGTCGTCTTGCTTCTCGATAATCTTCTCGGTAAGCTTCTAATGTGGCTCTGGTACGGTGCTGTTGCTGGAGTTTAAAGTATGCCGTGTTTTTCTTTTTTGTTGCTTCTTTGCATTGATCGTCGAACCACTCTTTTCTTTTCGCTGCTGTTTTCTCCTTCACCACTTTTTTGGAAGCCAGCTGGATAAACCTGTAGCAGTTATTCCATACCGAGCTTTCTAAGGTGTCTATCTCATTTTATCTGAGTTTATTTTCAACTTGTTGGACGTACTCGGTCTCTGTTAATGGGTTTTTTAATTTTTCTACACCACTTTATTATCTAGAAAATTAAAGAAAATGAGAGAAACATTTTGCTTGTATCTTTTCAAACGTCATGAAAACTATCTGTTTGCGATGTTTAAGTTAAGCTTCTAAGGTTCTACAACACCCCAGTAAAATAATTCTGTTGCCAAAATAATAGTTACTATAATACATCTAATCTGGTCCTGCAGAATATCGAGATGCCATAGAATATATAAAAAAACTGGCTAAAGAAGTTGGAGATTGGGCTTTGGAGATAAATAAACCAAACACGCAGTACGTGGTAACTGGAAATGAAGGAAATGAAATTGAAACAGATGAAGGCGTGATACAATTAGTAGATGAATTCAAATACCTAGGAGTAACCTTATCAGATACTGGATTAACCGAAACAGGCATACTGAATAAAATAATAGAAGGAAAACTTGTAACTAAAAGACAGCTGTTTAGGACATTGGTGGAAAGTTTTTCACTATATGAATCCGAAACAAGAACGACGCTATGGAAATGGGATATTGTCGTAGATGCTGTGAAAAAACATTGCTTGATCGAATTAGCAATGGAATAATAAAGCAAGAGATGGAAGTAAATTATAACAATATGCAAGATAATAGTATAGAGGAACCTGCTATAGTACGGACACATGCGAAAGATGGACGAAAATAGATTACCTCTAAAATGCTGAAAATGAATAAAATGGAACGACCAAATTAAAACAGCCTGTAGGATGCGGGAAACGGCAGAGAGATGCTATGCGACAAATAAATTAAATAAATACTGCTGAAATATTTATATCGTTGGTTAGGGCAAATAAAAAATAAAGTGAATGGATAAACCTACACATTGGGTGCAATAAAACAATATCAAATTCTTAATCGAGATATCCTCCTCTAGATGAATATTCAAAATAAACAAATTCATAAATTATTTAACCAACACTACCTTTTCGTAGATCTCAGGGTCACTGTTATAACTGGTTGTACAGAATGAACTTGTGTAGCTGGTAAAAAAGCAAGTACACACACAAAGAAAACATAGGGAAAATGATTTCCCTTTTATGACACAAAATACTATTCAAGTTTACAATTCAACACAAACATAATAAAACACCAATTATTCTTTTATTTATCCTTCCAAATGTTTATATTTTTCTTTGTAAGAAACATCCACCTTATATTAGTTGACCGCAACTTTGGTGTAATGCATTTCTGTCCTGAATTTTAAATTAACCAGTTTTGGCGCCTTCGGTTCTTTCACACGTGACAATCTTCACCATCCAACGTAGTAAACAAGTTGTCCAGGGTTTTGTTTGACCAAATTAGTACAGTTAATTGTTGTTTGTTGCATCCAAATCTAGGCCACACGTAAGTAAATTAAGCTCTTAATACCCCTTTCGCATAAGGATACGCTATTGATTGATTATAAAACTTGCATGAGTAATATTCAAGTCCTAACCTCCAAATTGTTTCAAAGTAAATTTCCGTAATGTAGTTTCTTCTTGTAATTTATTCTTCCATATTAATATTTCGAAGCTTCTTCTTCTTCTTCGTTAATCCTTATGCCCTTTCAGGCGTCGGATGTGGGTTCCTTGTCCTGCATCCATTTCCTCCATTCTTTCCTATCTCTTGCTAGTGTTCTCATCTCCTCTATCGTCTTTCCTCTTTCCCTCCCTATTTCTCGGATTTCATCCATCCATTTTCTTCGTGGTCTTCCTTTTTTTCCTCTTCCTTGGTTTTCCTATCTCCATTATTTTTTTTGCGATTCTGTCGGGTTCCGTTCTTACTATGTGCGCATACCAGTTGTTTCTTTTTTATTTTTTCCATGATTGGCTCTTGTTTTGTTATTTCTCTAATCCTGTCATTTCTTACTCTATCCCATTTAGTTTTTCCCGCGATTTTCCTAAGGTGTTTCATTTCCATACCAATTACTTTATTTTGGTCTTTTTTCTTAGCGTCCGAAATTGTTGGTATTGTTATAACATTATGAATTTTTCTTTTCGCCTCTATATCTATGTCCTTGTGTCCTAAAATTGTTTTATTTATTGAATAGTATAATCTTGTTGATTTATTGGCTCTGTTTGTTATCTCGGCCTCAATTTTCCCATCCTCCGTTATTATTATAGTTCCCAAAAATTCATATGTTGTTACTCTTTCCAACGTTTTATTCTTGCATTTGATTTCTTTGTCGATCTGGGTGTCTATTTGTTTTTCATTTACAAGCATTTTTTTTGTTTTGTTTATATTTATTTCCATTTTCATGTTTTCAATTTCTTTAGTCCAGGCGCTTACTAAATTTTGCATTTTGCTCTTCTTATCTGCTATTAATACCACATCATCTGTGTATAGCAAGCTGATCACTTTGATTGGTTCGAGATTCCTATACCCTATTACCGTATCCATTCGGTTATATTTTTCTTTAATTTGTCTGATAATTTTGTCCATGATAATGATAAACAATAGTGGGCTTAGGCTATCGCCTTGTTTTATTCTTTTCTTCATTTCAAAATCATCTGATCTTTGTCCCGCCATTTGCACTCTTGCTTTAACCGTTTCATATGTACTTCTTACTGCGTTTATCAACATGTTAGGTATTTCCAGTTCTCCCAGGGTTTTCCATATTTCCCTCCTGTCTACCGTATCGAATGCTGCTTTTAGGTCTATGAATGTTAGGTATATTTCCTCTCCTTCTTCTATTTTCCTTTCTATTATACTTCTTAAAATAAATATGTTGTCGTTTGTTTGTCTGTTTGGTCTAAAAGCTGCCTGTTCTTCTCCCAGTTTCGATTTCACGTGTTCTCTTAGTCTTTTTTTCAGGATCTTTGTATACAGTGCGAGTGTAAAGTCTGGAACTATTGAAATAAATCTTTTATAAAATGTTTTTGAAAAAATCCTCGAACACGTCGATTTTTATCTTAAATTACACATATTTGTGTGTAACTGTTATTTGTAGATTGTCTTTTGTTTCTGAGTAATGGCGATATCGAAATTTTTTTTAAATGGATTCCCTAATTTTTTATGACGGATTTGGAAAGAGCGTGAAATTCTAAAACCAAATATGCTAAAAAAGTAGGATACTGCATTAAGAAGTTTTCGAGATAATTGCTTTTAAAATTTTAAAACAAAAAACGAATGATAATGAAGAGTTCCAAGTTTTAATAAACAAAACCAAGTAGCCATGTAACAATTGACTTCTGCACTTGGCAATTGGGTTCCTCACAGTTTGTTCATGTGTTTTTATTGTGTAGTTTTGTACGTAGTTCAGTAAATAGTGGTGCGATATTTGACAGAAAAAGAGCGAATTGAAGTTTTAATATTGAGGGACCCTCAACTACCTTCGTGAAGTTTTTGACGATCGAATAATTAGTTTACGTTCAAATCTAGAATTTCCACATAGATCATCAGGCTTGACTATTTTAGATTACTTAATATTCCCTTATCTGAAAAATAATATATACAAGACCCCTATTAACAATATCGAGGAACTGCAGAACAGAATTGCGGAACAGTGTGCCAATATAACTCCTCAAATTCTTATAAATGCTTTTAATAGTATGAAAAGACGAGTAAATTTGTGTCTGCAGGAAAACGGTGGTCATTTTGAACAGCTTCTTTAGATTTTTATGTTTCTTTTTCTGTACCTGTGAAATAATTAAATTATAATTTCTAATTTTAATGATTACCTGCTTGTTATGATTTGTATAGTGTATTAATTTAGTTGTTACTGTAATCGTCTAAATTGAAATAATAGAACTCATTTCTTCAAAAATTGATTTATTTACATTTACCATGCAACTTAATCTAACATAACACTGCCGGTTAGGTAAGGGCGCTTGTGCTAGATGGCGCGAGAAAGGCTGTGCCTCAACGTCAATTGGTATATAAAGCTTGCATTACACATTATTTTACTATGCCATGGCCACCGTTATGTAATTATTTGTTGAAGAATATATATATATATATATATATATAGCCTGGATCCCTTTGGAGGATTGGTGCAGCAGAAGATATGCATCAATGTAGTAATTACTCTATGATTACTAATGGCTGCGGCCACAGAAGCTAGCCGACAGATGAGCATCCGCATCGAATCCCAAGCCAGAGGCAGGGGCTGGAGGACCCCCGGTGAGTACAACTGTCCAATATTTATTGACAAATCAGTAAGTCTGTGTTTTATTATATGTTCCACGTCACCTACCTGTGAAGACGATGCTTTTCCGGATATGACCTGCTTACTATGCGTTAGCCTATTACGAATCCCCTACATACCATATAAATTTGGACAACGTATTCATTATCATCCTGTATAAACATTTCTATTTATTGTTAAGGTGAGCTATGAATTGCAAAATGAGTTGCGTAAAAACATATACGTACTCTGTAGATTATGCGCTCTGCTTCTATTGTAAAGTTCTATAGTGATGATTAGGTCTGTAATATTTATATACTAAACACCTTGGTTGACACTATTTTTTAATAAAAATCGCTATTTTCGGAAATTCTAATGGTGTTCTCATTTTCTGCATCTACCGTTTTGGTAAATCACCTTTGTAACCTTCCCTAAAATGCATTGTCATTTCAAATTAATGAGTAATGGAGTACAAGTAGTAGTAGTACTACGTTCATCAAACACGCAATAAATTCGTAACAGAATAAATTTATTTATTGTTAAATAAACAACTAATTATATTTTTACATATTCATTTTATCTATGTAGATTACAGATTGAGTTATATAATTAAACGGTAGTAACATGAGAAATCTGTTTTAGTAACTAACACTTTTACAATTTTATCGCTAAAACGTTAAATTCAGGTAATTGTAGAAGGAATAGTAATATTGACGTGATATGTTGCGTACTGGTAGAGCTCACAGAGGGATAAAAATTTTACACAAACCCAAAGTATTGCTCAACATTTAGAAAGAAAATTTAGAATCCAATCGGGAGGACGGACAAAAATAACATTTCACAGTTACACTAGCTTTTTGAAAGTTGTGAAATTACGCTGAATGGTACGAAAACGTTTACTTTTTTTATTAACTATATACAAACTTAGCATGACAAATTCCAACACACTACATACTAAAGAATGCATGTTTATAAAAGTTATATTTCTAAAAATACCAAAAACAGGGGTAAAATGGTTTATAAAGAAGCACAAACACATCAGTGTAATTTCACGCAGAAAAGTTTTGGTTTTTCCAAATCCAGCCAGTGAGGAAAAACCGACGCAGAGCTGTTCATTAACTTGGAATACCACAAAATCAAAATTATTTCGCTACTTTTGGTTTTCCAATTTAATCAACTATTTAGAATTATATTGTTAAATTAAAAATTCCAAACAAGGTAGATCAGTAGCATTTATGGCAAATAAGGTTGCTAACACATAGATAACAAAATGATATGTTCACTATTTTTACAGCAGATATGTAAATATAAAGATACAAGTAATTAGAAAATTAGTAAGATTAACATTTTGTCTTGACTAGTAAGTGACTAGAAGAAGCTTGCCCGTCGAATGTTCTGAAAAATAAATAAGAATTAGTTCATTAAACTGGTAAGACTGACATAATTAAGCTATGTCTTGTTAATATTATGAGATATAACAGACCAAGAGCAAAGCATAATTTAAAAAAGTGTGCAATAACGACTCTTATAAGAAATCAGAAGCGAACGAAAGCGGCATAGATGGCTTTTGTGTACGACAAAGCCCTAACTTTATTACGATTACGTGACTCTCAACCTTATTATGGGGTATTAGGACGATTGCAATTTAAGATTAAAGAGACAATTTTTAGCTTGTCTTACTAAAAAGTACCGTATAAGAAGTGACAGTTTACGTGAAACGTGACAGAACAAGTAACTAGTAAGTAAGTAAGAATAAATTTCTGCCCGGAATTAATACACAAACTATTATTGAACCGTAACTGAAAAGTTATGTGTTTCCCTAATCACCTGTATATATCATACATACATAATTACAAAAATTTGGCGTTAAATCAGAAACCCCAACTTAAACAAATAGGCAACACACGATATATATCAGCATTTTATAAATTCAGAATAGTCGTTCCAGTACTACCTTGGTTGTGAGAAGATACTTTTAGATACTAATTACTAAATAATCTTCCCTCTCCTGTTTTAATTGTACGAGGGTAGCCTTTTTACAAAAACTAGGAAAGAGAAAACTTTTTTTGGAAGACACTGTTTTATTGCTTTTCAAAATATTCATCATTAAGATTCAAGATGCACTTCTGCATGCGTTCAAGCCAATTCTCGAAACATTTTTTTACTCTGAAGTTGGTATCTCAAAAATATGGTTTTTAAAGGTCTCAACTGCTTCTTCAGGTGATGAAAATCGCTGCCCACACATTTTTTGTTTGACATTCGGGAACACAAAGAAGTCGTTAGGCGATAAATCGGGTGAATACGGGGCAATAAGACATTAATTCGATGTTTTTCTGAATTAAATAATCAATTGTTTGACGTGCTGTGTCATGATGAAGCATGATGCGACGGTTTCGGTTGTTTTTCCTGATTTCGTCAATGGCAAACAAATTGTTGTATAATATAATTCACCGTTAACTGTTCTTCGATCTTCTAAAGGAATGGTTGCGACATGTCCAGTACAACCGAAGAAACAAGCCATCGTTTTCTTGGAAGTGTTTCGTGAACGAACAACTTTTGTGGGATTCAGTTCATCTTGGAACACCCAAACAGTGGATTGTTGCTTAGTTTCCGGTTCATACAAATATATTCAAGTTTCGTCACCTGTTACGATGTTATATACGGATTTTGCAGTTCCTCGGTTGTATTTTTGAGCATTTTCTTACACCAATTAACACGAGCGTTTTTTGAGCTTCGGTCAAATTATGTGGAATCCATCGGGAACAGACCTTCTTCACAGCTAAATGTTCATGCAAAATCGAATGTACTGCAGTCTTCGATATGCCTAAGGATGCCTCTATCTCACTGTGAGTCACAAGTCGATCTTCTTCAATCATGTTGCGCACAGCATCGATGTTTTTTGGAATAACAACCGATTTTGGTCGACCTTCACGAAATTCATCACTGACGGACGCACGACCACGACGAAATTCTGCAAACCAATTGTAAACGGTCTTTTCGGATGGTGCTTCATTGCCAAGAGTTGAACGAAGCGATTCTATGCATTGTTGTTGAGTTAGACCTTTATTAAAATCGTAAAAACTCATCCAACGAAAACCCTCATGTGAAATTTCTATTTCTTCACAAAATTGCTTTTTTTAAACGCCCACTCTAAACAAACTACTCGGTCAGTTTCTAAGCTGCCACTGTTTTCACAATAACAAATATCAAATTTTACGAAAATATTAATGACACATCTTACTAGCACCTCCTAGTGGTCGTTTGTAAAAACCTAAAAGGCTGCCCTCGTATATGATGAATGATTGTTATATGCTATAACTTACAGCGGCCCATTCACTAGGTGATACTGAAGCAACAGGATTGTACAATGTGATTGCTCTGAAATTGCTGGTAGATTCGGTTGCTCTCCCAGCTCCTCATTTTCTAGGCAACATACAAGAGATTTGGTTGACAGGCGATCATGGGAAAATACGTGTTTACCAGTGTCTGGTTACAAAACACAGTATGCGCGCAAATCTAGCAAATCAGGCGATCCAATCGCAATCGTTCATTTACTAAGCGGTCACTGTACAATTTCCTACAGATTGATGGCGATTGCGTTTGGATTTGCAGAACAACAGCAAAATATTGCCTTGCGATCCGAATATCACTTGCATTACGATTGCTTCTTCCCACACACCAGAAGCTATCTTGGAAATTTTGTCGAAAACGGCGATAACGTTCGACCCGGTTGCTTCAGTGACGCCTACCGAATGGGCCCTCGAACTCTTTGGAAAGTTAACCACAATAATTTAAAAACAGCGAGGACTGGGGTGGCTCAGTGGTAAGAGAGTTAGGCGTGAATGTAATAGTCTAAAAGCTTCCCGGTTCGAATTACTCCAGGGGTCAGTTTTCTAATTCCCTGGTTGGTCCGTACTGAGTCCCGGTCGCTATTTGCCATTGGGGGTCAAATTAATGACAAAGCAAGACTTCACACGCATACACCTTACATCAGGCAGGTTAAGTACGGTTGCGCACCAACATGGCAACACGCAGAGTCGGGCCGTGTTGTTCATTGTACAAGCTAGCTTAGCTTTCCCTCACACCAAAGCGATGGGCGACAAGGCCTGTGAAAGCTCCATAATAATTTAAAAACAGCTACCGTAACTTTAATATGCGCAATATATTGCTTTAAAATAATAAGACAGAATATTTGTTCTATATTTATTTAAACTTAGGGTTCGTACTTTTAAACTAAACACTCTTATTTTCTTTGTACGTGACTATTGGTGTACTATGTATTGCCTAGCTCTGAAATATAAAGATCATAGTAAATGGACCCTCCTTTATTTATGCGTGTCTATAGGATGTATCGTGTCTTGCTAATATCTAAAATGTTATTATCGTGCTTCTACAATACGCAATCTTATATTATTTATACATTTCTATGAGGTTGCGTAGTTCTGAAATTTGATTCATAGTTTTAACATAGCAATTTCTCTCTCTCTCTCTCTCTCTCTATATATATATATATATATATATATTTTGGAATATACTCTGTATATAAATTATGTATAATTTAAATAAATACATAGTGTAGTATGCAGCTAATAGCCGTCTACCCGATTCCCAAGCGCCAAACCTCTCTGTCCCCTGCCTGATCCGACTCTAAATTTCTGCTTGCCCTCGTTCCCGGACCGTCGTGGTCTCCCTCTTTTCCTTTCCCGTGGTCGTAGTGGTTGCCAATGGAATATCTTCTTGGGCCATATATTCTCTGACATTCTCAATAGAAGCCCAAACCACTTTAGGCTATCGATTACTGTTTCATTGGCTCCCATTCGATTCCTGATTTATATGTTGGGGACATATTCCGTCCTTGATATTCCTGCGCTCCTCCGTAAGTAGTCTATTTCTACAGTTGTAAGTTTTCTCTTTATATCTATATTCATAATCCACACCTCATATCCGTATGACAGTACTGACTCAACTATTATTTGACTTGGCTTTAAGCCCTCAATTACTTTTCTGCTCTGCTGTACTGTATTCTATATTTCAAAGGTTCCTAAACCTTCTTTATTTATTTGTGCACCCAAATATTTAAACTCATCAACTTGTTTGACTTGTACATCAATTATCGGTACTTAACTTCTGAATTTATTACCAAATACTCTGTCTTCTGCAAGCGTACTTGTAATCCCCACTTTTCAGATTCCTTGTATAATCTTTTGGTTATGAATTCTAGATCATACGCGTCTTGAACTAGCAAAACTTCAGGTGAACAATGTGTCGTCGTTTATGGGAATACCCATCCCCCACAATGCCTCTTCCAGTTCTGGGGAGAGACTTCTACATAAATGTTGAAAATCAACGGAGACAGGTTACAACCATGTCCGAGTCCCTTATTAGTATGTATGCAACTGGAGAGTTGTCTTCCAATTTTTACGAATGAAACACTGTCTTCATATAGTTCTTTTATCATTTTAATCAGCCAAGTATCCGTTTTTATGTACTGTAGAGCTTCCCAAAGTTTACATCGCGTTATCGTATGTCTTTTCTAAGTCAATGAAGGCAAGATGTACTTCCTCTCCTTTTGAAATTTTCTTTTCTGATCCCTGTTGCAGTATGAACAGGGTATCCACATATGATCTTCTGGGGATACACCCACTTTGCTCTTCTCCGATTCGATCACCAATATCCGCTCTTAGTCTGTTTTGTAATATTTTTCCAAGCAGTCTGCTGAAAGTACTAGTTATACCTATTGTTAAACCTATGTAAGATTTACTATGCCACAATCGGGATTGAACGGACTGGCTTTGCTATACGGAATGTCTAAGATAAGACGGTGTACATAGGGTTCTCGACTACTTTAAGACATACGAAGTCGGTTAAATTAGATAAAAGTTGCGCAAATGTATGCACCTTAAGTACATGTATTAATTTTCAAGATATCTAGTAAACATTTCTGAAATATCCAAAAAAACTGAAATTTCTCATTTTTGAAAATCTAATATTAAAGTTACGCAATTGAAACTCGGTATTCTTACATGAGCGAACAGGAGGAATTCAATTCAATTACCATTTTTTAAGCTAACGATAGCCAACACTTTGATTTTTTTAAATAAAGCATTAAAAGGCTTTAGGGCCATATATAACATGTACACGCCAACAGTAGAAATAATGTTAAAAAACAGAAAAACAGTTTTCATCTAGGATGCTCTAGATTCACCACAAACCAATTAAATTATCTCTCCAAAATAAGCGTCGAAATTGAATATCCTCCTGTCCGCTTATGCAAGAATACCGAGTTTCAATGGCATTACTTTAATAATAAAAAAATTATTAAAGATTTTCGAGAACGACAATTTTCAGTTGCTTCAGGATATTTCATAAGTGCTAGCAGATACCTTGAAAATTAGTACATTTTAGTAAGAGTCATACATTACACAAAGCTATGTAACTATACAAGTGTTGTGGTAGTTCGGACTGCAAAGGGCCACCCGTCAAATAAGACGACACCCGACTATGCTCGTACCTACGTTTAAAATTTGAAACTCACTATTTTGACATAGATATCCTTACTTTATTTATAGACAGCTAAGGTATGCAACGCGTTTTGCCTATTGCTAAAACTTGAGGCTCGTATTTTGAAAAGAGATATTTTTACTTTATCTATACATGGCAATATGTAGCATTGCGTGTTGCCTACTTCTGAAATTGAACGCTAGTTCTTTTAAAATGTGTATTATGTGTATTGCCTACTTACCACATATAGAATTTATTGTTTTGACTTAGACATTGCTACTGTATTATTAATGTCTATGGGATGTAATGCATGTATATTTTATTTATACATGTCGGTAGGTAGGCTTTACTGTATGTTGTCTAATCCTGAAATTTGAAATTCATAGACAATTGTAACACAAACCATCCTACTGTATTTAGAAATGTCTATGGGGCGTAAAGCGTATTGCTTATTTCTGAAGTACTTCTAAAGTTGATAATCTTACTTTATTTATACATGTGTATGGGTTGTATTTTGCATTGTCTACTTCTGAAATTTAAAACTTTAAGTTTTAACATACACATGTCTATTTTATTTACAAATATCTACGAGACAAAGAGCATGTTATCCACTTCTGAAACTGTCAACATAGATAATCTTACTTTATTTATACACATCGCTGGGTTGTATTGTGTGTATTCTACTTCTAAAACTTTATTTATACATGCTTAACAACAGTCATGTGTGTTGACTATTTCTAAAGTTGGAGGTTCGGACGTTTAAAATAAATACTCTTTCTTACCTTATTTATACATGCTCCTGTGCCATATACTCTTTACCATTCCCATAGGTACCATCGTTATTTTCAGTCAAAAGCAGCATCAGCTGATTCAAATCCAGTCCTTCTGCCAAATGTGAAAGTTGATTATCAATGCCATTTAAATACCCATAGTCTCCAACTTCATTGCCGGCCTTTTTTCCTCTAACTCCTACAAACTTGCCCCTGAATTCGTAAGGATATTTTTTGCCGCGCATTCCAAAGAAGCTAGATCTTGATGGTTGCTTTTTTCCTCTCATGCCGAAGAAGCCTGACATTTGGGCTCTCTTGAGTTCTTCGGTGAAAGCTTCCAAAGCTTTCTTACCCCTCATGCCCATAAATCCACTAGGAGCACGTTTGTCGGTATACGAATTGTAAGGGTCGACTTCGTCGTCGTAGTCTTTTTTGCCGCGCATGCCCATAAATCCTGATGGGGCTCGCTTGTTGTAATCATCTACGAAAATAGAAACAGTGTAATTATATACTAAATTTAATTGAGTATCACAAACGGTGAATATGTAAGAGTTATGCGTTAATTGAGTTAAAAAACCTTCTCGTAAATACGTTTTCAAGAAATCCCATACTAAAATATTTCAGTTTAAGTTCCCATTCATACTAGTTAGGTGTACGGGATTTTAACATGATTATAGCACTTTTCTGTGTAGTTTTCACATGTCGCAATAATGCAATTTTTCATAGCTTATTGCCGTTCAAACTATTGACATAAACTTCGTTTCTAGACCCTAATAATTTTGTGAAGTAAAATTATAGAAAATGCTGACCAGTTATGTCTCATTTTGTATTTCTACTGAATTTTTCTCTGAAAAGTCATTTAGAAAAACTTACCCTGTCAGACAGTTAATTTAACCTCTAACTACGTACAGGTTACAGCTTCACTTAATCCCTAGCTGTATGCAGGATTGAACCTTCAGTTAATCTAAAGCAGCATATAGTTTTATAATTTAAGTTAATCCCTAAGTACGTGCAGGATTACACATTCAGTTGATTTCCACATACGTATAGGTTTCACCTTCACTTAATCTCTAGCTGTATGCAGGATTAAACCTTCAGTTAATCTAAAGCAGCGTGTAGCGTTATAATTTAAGTTAACCCCTAGGTATGTGCAGGATTACTTATTCAGTTGATTGCTACCTACGTATAGGTTAAACTTTCACTTAATCCCTAGCTGCATACAGGATTAAATTTGTAGTTAATCTAAAGCAGCGTGTAGCGTTATAATTTAATTTAATGTGTGCAGGGTTAAACTTTCAGTTAATCTTTACCTACGTATAGGTTAAACTTTTATTTAATCCCTACCTGTAAACAGTGTGTAGCGTTGAAATTTAAGTTAATCCCTAGGTACGTGTGGTTAATTTCCAGTTGATCTCTAGATACGTGTAAGTTAAACCTTCAGGTAATCCCTAACTATACGCAGCATTAAACCTTCAGATAATTTAACACAGCGTGTAGCGTTGTTGTTTATATAAATTGCCTTGTACGTGCGAGGTTAAACCTTCAGTTAATTTTTAGCCATGTGTAAGTTAAACCTTCAGGTAATCCCTAGCTATACGCAGGATTAAACCTTCAGTTAGTTTAAAGCAGCATATAGCGTTATTGTTTAAACAAATTCGTTTGTCCGTGCGGGGTAAAACCTTCAGTTAATCTTTAGACACTTGTAAGTTAAACCTTCAGGTAATAGCTAGCAGGATTAAACCTTCAGTTAATCTAAAGCAGCGTGTAGTGATATAATTTAAATTAATCCCTAGGTACGTGCTAGGTTAAACCTTCTAGCTATATGTACGATTAAACCATCAGTTAATCTAAAGGAGTGTGTAGCGTTATTGTTTAAGTTAGTTTCTACGTATGTGCGGATTAAACCTTTAGTTAATCTCTAGCTACGTGTAGGTTACACCTTCAGTTAATCCGTAGCTATATGCAGGACTAAACCTTCAGCTAATCTAAAGCAGCGGGTAAAATTATAATTTCAGTAAATCCCTAGGTGCGTGCAGGGTTAAAGCTCTGTGCGGAGTAAAACCATAAGTTTATGCCTAGCCAAGTACTGGGGTGAAGTTTATCTGCGTAGTAATTTCAGTAAGTGCCCAGCTACGTGCGGAGTTAAACCTTCAGTTAATCTCCAGCTATGTGCGGTGTTAACCTAAGCTGCGTCCAGGTTATAATTTCAGTTAAACCTTAGCCACTTGCGGAATTTACTCTCCAATTAATCCACAGCTATGTGCAGTCTTAATACATGTCTGCGGGCGGAGTTAGATCGTCATTTAATTTTAAGCTGTGACGTGGTTTATAATTTATAGCTATGTGCAGGTTAGGTCGCCAATTATCCGTTTAGTTATAAGCAAATTTAAACATTTAGTTGATCTAAATTGACGTACACGTAGTAAATCTGAACCCGAGTGCATGTTTATAATTTTAGCTAATCTCTAGCTACGTAAATAGTTAAACCTTCAGATAAACCCTAATTATTTTCAGGGTTATCCCATTAGTAAACCGCCAGCTGCATGTGGGATTGTAACTTCAGTGAATCTCTATGTACGGGCGGGATTGACTCCTTAGCTAAGTGCTGTGGTAACCTTTAGTTAATTCCTAGCTATGTGCTAAACGTCTAAGTCTAAGATAAGGAATCCCTGGCTATGTACGGGCGGGGTGAATTTTTAGTCAAAAATTAGTTATGTGTGGGGTTAAATTTTCAGTTAATTCATAGTTACGTGCAGGGTTAAACCTTTCTGTCAACCTGCTGTTAATGACTGGGTGTTATACAGTTTCCATATTTAAACGCATTTTTCTGATAGTATGTAATTATTACATTTTGAAGTGGTTGTCGAAGTGTAACATAAGAGATAGTAACTCTTTATTATTGGTATTGGGTTTTTACATATTTAGTGTAATACAGTAATTTTATTATCTGATGCAACGTGTTTTCTTTTTAAGTAAAGTATGTTTACTGGATATATGTTTCTATTACTGTTAATTTACAAGTAGGTTTGGTATCATAATATGTAAACAGTTGAAAGGAAAATTATTATTCTGGAAATGTATAGTTCATATAGTTTTATAGAATACTATGGATTTGAAGTGGTTCATCAAGTGTTTAAATGTGTGTGTCCGATTACATTATTTCATAGTCACAAGTAAGTAAAGCAAAGGTTGCTTTAGTTATACCCAAACTGCAAAACTGTGTCCCCAAAGATTTTGTTTTGTCTGAAGACAACTTTACAACAAGTTATATCAAAGAACATCTTACCGAAGTTATCCAACTCCATATCCTTCTTGCCTCTCATGCCAAGAAAGCCGGAAGGAGCCCTTTTGATTAGGTCTTCCTGAAATCCATTTGGATCCGGAAAGGGCTTCTTGCCCCGCATACCCATGAAGCCAGAGGGAGCACGTTTGTCAACATCGCTTCCGTCACCGGCTGCATCAGACGGGTAATTCAAACTCTGGGAAGTGTCAGAGTAAGCGGCGTCTGGGATAGACTTCTTGCCTCGGACACCAGTAAAACCTGATGGTGCCCGCCTTTTCGGTTGGTCGGCTGCACATACTGCTCCTAGTGCTGCTGAAAGTATGGATATGACTAGCACCGTTCGTCGCATTACGTATCTGGAAAAGAAAATTGCATGTTTTAATTCTTTTCGGTAGATAGGGTTCAAGAGAGCCCTGCCTTCTCCGAAAGAAAAATGAACAGGATTTGTTTTTTCCCCATTAAAAGCTTTTTATTTTATAGTGCCTAGACTACCTCCACTATCTACTGCAAGTAAACAATGGTAATGAAAATTTTGAAGATGTAATGAATGAGGACGATGATACTATGGTACTTCGTAGTGTTGCAGCATCTGCAAGTGCTGATGAACCTGCACGTGTTACTATCTCTTCGTCCACCACAATAGAAAATGTCACCTTGGTAGACCAAAAATCGTATAAAGGACAGCAGACTAAAGGCCGACAATGTAAATCAGCTAAGAAGATCAACAAAAAACAGGAATAGGGATAGAAATTGATATTATAAACCAGGACGTTACTTATAAGTTTAATATTTTGCTTGACATAATATTTTTGTTAACACCAAACTTATTTTTCTTTCGATAAACCTGTTAGGTGTGCTTACCATTATTTTTTCAAAAATAAAATTAGTTTATTTGCTTTCTATGGAATTTTGTTTTATTTAATTATCACTAAAGCTGGCCTAACCGCGCACTATTTCAATACCAAAACAAAAACCGTTAATGCAACAACGGCCTAACAATTTTTTTTATACTGCAAAAAAAATATTAAAAGTTTTATAGAAAATACCAGTACAACATTTAGAAACGATCAAAGTATTAAAAAATCAATAATTGTCATTAAGAAATACGAGAAAGAACGCCTTTTTAAAAAATTGTGAATTTTTAAACTAATTTTTCTCAAAACTGTTCTTCATTGGTTAGGCCGTTGTTGCACTATACGCCTCATATGATGATGCTTTGGCAAAGTGGAAGCGCGTAGGCAACAATTTTCCAATTTCTGTTTTGCTTCATACTACCTAGAAAGTCCAGTTTATTGAATTTTTCAGTACCAAGCTTGACTTACGTGAAAACGGAAACCAATTATTGATACATTAGGCTACATGAATTTTATACCGTTGTGTATAGCTATTTTGAAATACATCACAATTTCTTTGGGTGATAATGTAAAACTAATGCACCTGAATCCAAACGAAAAGCTTTTACTTGTTTAAAACTTACATACGAAAAGATATCCCTGCAGAAGGATTCAGTCACAAAATTTTGTGTGCTAAAATTAAGGAAAGACTAAATACTACTTTTTAGCATATACTTAAATTTTATAACTCTCAAAATGGCAGCTAAGCACCATCTTAAACTATTTTTGTTAAATGGAAATGGGGTCGAGCAACTGCTCATATGGAAGGTATTTTAATTCTGCCTCTGATCCTTGAGTTTCATAAAAAAAAATTATTCCAGATAAAAATGACAGATGATTGAAAATATCAAGTTTATGGAAAAAGGCACCCGGAAATTTTGCGAACTAATATTTATGTTAGTAGATATTAACATCTGCTAATTCTTATCTAAGGATTAAGTGACCCTTCTGGAAAGTTAAGAGCAGCGTTAAGTTAGATTCGTATTAATAAGGTGTTGTTGGGGCCTCGGTGGAGTAGTACGGATACGCACTGCCACTCGAGGTCACGCGAAATTCGGTCCGATCGGTCGAGGTATCGAATCCCAACTGGGGCGACAGCATTTCGTTTAGTTAAGTTTAGGGTGCATGTTGCATGAATGGTTATTATGTAAGGACGCCCGCACCGCCCTGAAGTAATTTCAACCAGGTGTTTGTTTCAACTAAAAGAAAGCCTTAAAGTATTGAGAAGTTCAACCGACACTTATTGAGAACTACTTGTAATATTAAGGTGTCAACTGTGTCTTAATAGTAATTTACTTTTAAACATTCATACATGCAATACAACAATTAGTGAAAGCTTCCATCCGGTCAATCGTATTTTAGGATGCAATGAGGGGTAATGAGCCAGAAATAATAATGAAGATGTTATCAACCACAAAAGTATTGCAATTATCCACAAAAATGAATCATTCCGAATAAAATTGTGTCATGTCTGGTAAACACAGCAGTAAAATGTTGAACATAATTGTTACTTCGGGAATATTAATTGCAGGTGGATTCTGCTTTAATCTCACAAACGTATGTTACTCTATAGTTAAATTTTTTCAATACAATTAGGAAAATAAAAGAGATTTTCAACACTGTGTGTGTGTAATAGTGACGCATATTGAAGAAAACATGCTTAAATATTCCCAAATATATTATTTTTTGAAGATTAAGGTTCAATAACTAATTAACTAATTACTTTGTAGTATTCTCGGAGCGATTACATACTAACAAGTGAACGATTTGAAGAGATAGAAGTGAATAAGAACTTCTTGGAAAATTTCGTAATGAAAAATTTTAAATATAATCGCACCCACTTCGCATTCAATGCTAGTGCTAATCTTAGAATTGAGATATATGGTCCTTTGATGGTAAAGTTCTTTGTGGGTAGGTATGAATATCTTTTCTTGTAAACGACATATTTTAGATGATTGTGCAAGGATACAAATTCGCGAGTAACGAGTACCGCATATTTCCAATTTATTTGCCGTTTGATTTATGCCATGCCATTCAGAGAAATATATTTGGCTTACAAAACTTATATAATTGCGGAAATATGTTTCGATGTCCAATAAAAAAGGTAAAAATTCGTGTAATATTATATTGTTACGATATATGCAATTTTTTCTCAATGCTATGTTATAGGGCAGGGGTGGCCAACAAGTCGATCGCGATCGACCGGTCGATCGCGAAGCCAATTTGGGTCGATCGCGAGACCAATCTGGCAAGAGCCGTCGGGTTACGAGTGAAACAAGCGAAGTCAAGATTTTCAAGTTTTTACGTTATTTGTGTTTTCTGTTCGAATTTTTTTTTCAACTCTAGATAGGTGAAGTCGTATCATTCTTGAAAATAATATTTTTAATCTTAACTTGATGTGTTTGTTGTAAGGAGTGGTGGTAGATCAGTTGGTAAAGCGCTCGCTTTCTGAGTAAAACATCGATTCTGGTTCGAAACCTAAGCATTGCTATGCAGATTTATAAAAATCTTTTCTACAACCGACCACACACAATTTCCCAGTCGGGCTTGCAGCCGTGGTTTCTTAATGCTAAAAACCTTCTCTGGAATTTCTGTCGTTCGGATTCGACGTTGAACTGTGGCTCTCCGGTATTTCTAATTCAGCGCTGAGGAGAAACACGTGGCAGTGAAGAGGCCGATGCCCAGCGGTGGG
>JABXWE010005714.1:0-44775 GCA_014611495.1 Limonius californicus | reverse complement strand
AGAGAGAAAAGGGATCGGAAAGCACCACCTCAGGACGGTTGCAGCGATGGTGAATTCCGTTAAGGACCTTACGTCAGGACAAACGCAGCCGTAGGGGAAAAGGTGTGGGGTTGATTGACGGAATAGAGAGAGAGAGAGGGAGTGAGATAGAGAGAGAGAGAACGGTATACAATACAATTGAATAGTAAACAATGCCGAAATACAACAATTCCTTACCCAAACAGTGTCTCGGGGTTGGGAAGTACCTGGTCTTCTTCTTCGTTGGTTGGCTGGAGCTGCTGGACTTTCCCCAACTGGTCCGGATGGAAAACTGACCTTTTAATGCTCGAGAGCTTGTATTTATACCCGCCCGGTAACTGTTGCTACAATATTTGGTTTAATTCGCGCATTCCAGAAAGAGTAGGATGTACGCGGCTACCCCATCAACTTTACGCCGGAGATGCGGTTATCAGATCTCCATGCGTAAATGCAATTCAAATAAACCAAATTTACAATGTTCGGATATATAAACAAACGCTAAATGTTCAAATATAAACGTAACTGGTAATTAAATATTCCCCTAATAATGGTATTAAACTAAAACGGTCTCAGATAATAATAACAAAACAAACTAGAACTTCTAAATGTTGCTACACGGTACATAATAAATAAATTAACTTGTTCGGCCTTAAATTCAAAATATAAATTAAACGGTACATAATAATATTTACATAAATCGGTAAACACTTTTAAAATGAAAATCGGTCGGTACACAGTATAATTACCCAAAAATCAAACTAATAAACTTCTAAACGGTAAACGGCCTGTAAACAAATTAAACGGAGTTCTAAATGTCAAAATAACCGAACAAATTAGTAACGCTTCGTTACAGAATTTTTCATCTCCCGAAAAGCAAATATTTGTATTGTATTATATATTTCATATTGGTTTTCCCAACATAGTTTTGCGAATTACCCTTACGGACGGACTTACAGGTAATTAAAATTGTTCCATAATTTAAATTTTAAAAAATTGTATAAATGGGCATATAATTGTAAATCCAGTACCACGACCACTTCATCCCCTAGAGTATACTTTCCACTCCTTCAAAGCTCTAAATATTATTTTCCACCTTATATTTATGAAAAGTAGGTAAGTAAATACCACACTTTCATGGACATGTAAGAACAACTTCTAAAATGTACTTACGTGTTCGTAGCATGTAAATATATAAAAGGAAACTCCAGGCAACTTGTTTCGCTCATTTTTAATTACTAACAATGAAAAAAAAAAGGTTAAAATGAACGCCAACCTTCGTAACAGACGCTTAAACCCTTCGCACCAGTAATCCACTAATCACACACGTTCTCTTCGCAACATTATCTGGTTTGAGGACGCCACTTGAAAGTAAGCCTTGTATTCCTAAAATTTCCCGAATTGTAATAATAAGTACGCCCGTTTTCTACACACTATTTTAACTTTTCCATACTTTTAGTACGAGGATGGTTCATTAATTATGGCCCCTAACATAGAAGACATTTGAAAATTTATTTTTCTAGAAACGTCAGTTAACGACATTCATATATGTCAAGTTGCAGGTGCCTATCTTCTTGTTTATAAAAGTTATATATTTAATATTACTATGATGCTGTTGACTTTGCTGAAATTGAAAAATTCGAAAGAAGGGCTGTGATAAAATACCTTTTTAAGAAGGATTTATCATTGCAGGAAATTTATAATGACATGTCCAGAGTGTTGGGTGATTCTACCCTGTCATATCAAGTAATTAAGAATTGGTGCCAGGATTTCAAATGAGGAAGGAAGTCGCGTCAACAGGTGCTGGACCACTAAATGCTGTTGTCATTCAAGAAAATATTGATTTGGTCCATGATATGGTACTGAATGATCGGAGAAT
Source organism: Limonius californicus (assembly GCA_014611495.1). Lineage (NCBI taxonomy): Eukaryota > Metazoa > Arthropoda > Insecta > Coleoptera > Elateridae > Limonius > Limonius californicus. The sequence continues at coordinate 42,881 of JABXWE010005714.1, read as the reverse complement.
TACGGTCAAATATATTGCTGAGGCTGAGGCTTTTCAGTTTCAAGCGTTGAAAAAATCGTCTTCTACTTCATTTTAGGCCTCCGGCCTGTTTATTCGAGTTATGCAGTCTTTCCATCTTTTGTAGGGTCTACCGATGCTTCTCATGCCTCTAGGTGACATATCCCTCGATATTTTGACCAGTCTCGTGTTGTCCATTTTTGATATGTGGTTGTTCCATTCTCTGCTAGTGTTTCTCCAATCTCCTGTAGCTTGTATTTCACATTTATCTCTTATGTCATTATTAATTACGCGGTCTAATCTTGTCTTTCCGGTTATCTTTCTTAAGGCCTTAATTTCAGTTGTTTCTATTATTAGCTTTGTTTCGGCCGTATCTGGTCTAGTTTCTACGATGTATGTTAATATTGGCCTGACGACACTTTTATATATTTTCACTTTTGATTCCTTTTTCAAGTACTTATTATGCCATATTGTGTCAATCAAGCAGCCCGATATTGTAGCTGCTTTGTTTGCTTGTCTTCTAACTTCGTCGGCCATTCTTCCTCTACTTGTTATCTTAGAATCAAAATATGTAGAGCTACTTATTTGCTCTATAATCTTATCTAAATTTCTAATTTACATCTGATTGGGGACTTATTGATTGTTAGAGTTTTCGTTTTTGTTTCGATATATTAAGGTTCTACCTTTTGCAGCTGATGTAGCAGGCGCTGCAGGTCATCTCCACTGTGTGCTACATCGTTCGCGTAACATACCATTGGCATTTCTATATTCTCCAACCTATATGCTCATTTCTTTTTTGTTTCCTTTATGATTCCGTTCATTACGATGTTGAATAGCAATGGGCTTAGCGAGTCACCTTGTCGAATTACTTCATTTATTGATATTGCTGCTGTTAATTTTCCATCCACCTTTATCTTTACATTGTGCACGAAGAATTGGGAGTGAAAAAAGTCTGGGCATGATGGATTCCGAAAATGTTGTTACCTGATCAGAAGCGAGGCAGGTTTCTCACTGCTCCAACCAATTTCAGATTAATGGACACAGATTTTGATGGATGTTTGGAAAGATTTGTAACTGTAGATGAAACCTGGGTTTATCACTTTGATCCAGAGTCAAAATGGCAGAGTATGGAATGACTGTATCGGTTCTCCGTCCCCATGAAAGCTCCGTGTGACTTCATCGGCCGGAAAGATAATGTTAACAGTGTTTTGGGATTCTAAGGGAGCTTTTCTTGTTGATTATTTACCACGTAGTCACACAATAAGAGCAACTTTTGCCCAAAACTCATGCTACAAGATCATGAAGATATAAGGAAAAAAATGCGTAGAAGATTAAAACGTGGCGTTCTATTCCACAAAGACATCTATCCCGTTCACAAGAGCTGTGTTTCTATGGCTGCTATTTACAATGCTAGAATTGACATGTTAGACAACCTCCATATTCGCCAGATTTGGCTCCCAGTGATTTTCACCTGTAGGTACCCCAAATTAAAATATCGCCTTCAAGGAACTCATTTTTCGGACGATGAAGAGGTGATGGCTGCTATGAATGAGTGGTTCGTAGTGCAGGACAAAGAGTTTTTTAAAGGCATTTAAGCTCTGCATCATCGTTATACTAAGTGTGTTAACCTTTTAGGGGACAATGTTGAGAAGTTGCTTTAAATAGATGTATGTATGTATCAGGGACAGTAAATGATAAACCACCGTAGTGTATTCCACAATGTTCAAGTATTAGATTTTTGTGGAAATAATGGTTTTTATAAAATGTAAGTCTTTGTGTAACGCTACGTATCTTAAAAACTGTTGGCCTGATCCTTATGAAATTTGGTATGTCAAGGAATAACGAAAACTCATTGAGTCAATTTGGTTTACGAATCGATCTGAAACCAGAAGCGCAAATTCGAGATGTTTAATTCATATAATTTTTTCAACAAAAATTTTTCAGAATGGTCGTTATATATTTTATGGAACGTCTGAACTCAAATTGAATACATTTTTGCTAAACGTTCTAACGTCAAAACGAAGACCCCAAAATATTTTTTAATTTCCGACTTTATTCACCGTTTACACAAAAACCGTAAACTAATTGAATTAAGTTTTAAGTTATATAATACCGACCTGGCTTTCGAAATACAGGGAAATTTGGGAACTTTGCAGTATGATAACTAAGGCAGGTGCGGCCAAACGAAGCATATCTACGGATAGTTTTGACTTATCTGTAGATGCTCGATATGTCTACCTCTAATGGTGCCAGACGTCTATTTCAACACTTTTTACAGACTCAAAATGTTTTATGGCTTCTTTGTTAGAGTCAACATTCGTCGACAGCGGAGACCGGCAAAAAATTCTCTCGATGGTTTGAGTATAATCGAGTGATAGGCGGTTAAAGTGGACAAATACGTCCGCCTGCTTCCATAACCGCCGTTCTCGACGGGTAGGTCGATCTGGACGCTCTTTGGGCGAAATAGCGACCGGGCGCGGCCGCCTACCGTTCCACCTTTGAAACAGTTTTGTTCAAAATTGAATATTTCACATTATTAAATGGATTTTTGTTTGTGGGGCCGAAGTCAAAATTGGTTGTGTCTGAATTGCACCTATATAGAGTTATGCTTCATCTTTTGTAATCAATTTCTGACCGCCCGGACGTAAAGGTCCTCTCGGAGGCGGCAATTGGCACACCTCTCCCGCCAAAATCGACCGCCGTCACATCTGCTCTAGTTATAGTACTGTAAAGTTCGTAAATCCCGGAGGGACCTATCAGTTGCTCTGTATAATGCAGAAAAATATTTTTGTGAAGAAGCCAATTATTTTTAATTAGTCAACAACATATGTAAAGATTATATTCGTATGGAGTGAAAAAATGATTAGATACTTGATAAAAACTTCTTCTAAAACATTGTTAAGATACTGCATAAATAGAAGAAAATTAATCGACATTTGTTATATATTCGGACTTAATTTGTTAAGATTATTTTCTTCGACGTTTATGTATTTTTTTAATTGTTACCGGGCCAAGATTCTGTAACCAATTTTAGCTGTTCAACATAGCGAGTAATTATAAAGTTGCAACAACTTTGTTAAGCTACTATTTCTCTAATAGAAAATCCTAATTAATTACCTTCATTTTGCGACAGCCTAGAATAAGGGCTGCTCATGTTTCGAATCCCCAGGACAGTTTAGCATCCTGCATCAATATGATGAATTAATAATCTGCGATATTTTTGTACAATTTCAGAAGTTATAAACCATGTATGAGAAATTGAAAATGTAATATACTCTTGTTTCGTTTGTAATCTTTGCTACATATTTAAATTTCTGATTATCAAAGATACACTTCCTGTAATAACATCATCATTGACTTTGTCCCACTGCTGGGCATCCGCCTCTTTTCTGCCACGTGTTCCTCCTCAGCGCTAAGGTAGAAACACGGGGGACCTACAGTTTAAAGTTGAATTCGAACGACAGAAATTCCAGAGAAGGTTTTTAGCATTAAGATCCCACGGCTGCAAGCCGGATTGGGACATTGTGTGTGGCGGGTTGCAGATAAGGTTTTTATAAATCTGCATAGTACTGCTTAGGGTTCGAATTCAAGCCCAAGTCAACATACTGATACTTAATACCAGTATTATTACTAGACGCGTATTTTTTCTTTTGATTAAATCCCTATGATCACAACCAGGAAAGATGAGGAGTGGGGGAAAATGCACACGCACACAATATTAAAAAAGTTAGTGAATTAGCAACTTTAAACATATTTAAAGTTAAAATGTTTAGCGACAATTTTAGAAGTTATATAAGCCAATGCATTTGATGTTTAAAAGCAAGGTTATGTTGTAATCTCCGTGTATGAACACATTAGAAAATAACGTGGAAGCCACTAGTTAAAATGCAAAATATGTCGTTCACATACCCTCAAAATATAAGAATATAGACGTAGCATATCTATACATTAAATTGATTTTAAAATACAGAATGGATATTCACAAACCTTAACACAGTTACCTTGGAGGGAAATTGAAAAGGTTAAAAATTTATTTAGTTATTTATTAAAACATTTTCTGACTGCAGCTAATTTAATTTAATGAAAGTTATTCTCTTAAAATAATTACTGTCATCACGACAATCCGAACTAGAATCGCTTGAATTACTTACATGGATTACAATTTCATTTACCTTTATATCTAAAATCTTTTCACGTTCTTTCCACTTCTTAATACGGTCTTCGGTATGACGCATACAATTTTCCCATGTACATTGTTGTAGTGATTCCATCCATTGCAATAAGCTTGTCATCACCATAACAATCTCTGCTAATATGGTTATTATTGTTTTTTGCATACGCGCTCTTCATTTTCATGGCATTAATCTGACAGCGGTATGGTGGCAACCGTAGAACTTCATGTCTACAACTCCCTAATAATTCATCAACCACATAAGGTTTTCCTTCCTATGCCAGTGTAAGTAATTCAACTTTGCGAAGGCTCGGGCTGAAGGGAAAGTTATTTTCAGTTAAGAAATCCGAGATATTAGGCTTTATCTAAGCTAATGATGGCATCTTTTTAATTACAGTTGAATGTAATGGAGCATTTTTCCATAATGATTAATGAAGTTTCCTCTAAATTGTTTACCAGTTATGTAGTCAATGGATGCAAATAATAAAGATGCATTTTATACAAAACCCGATTTAGAGCCAGTATGAACAAGAATGAAACGTTTTCTACCGTAACCTTCGGATTTTCTTCTTTTTAATCCTGCCATGATCTTCCAGAATTGCCTTTAGAAAAAATCCACGTTTCATCCATGAAGACTACTTGTTATGGAAGTGGCGAAGTCGAATTTTTCATATAGCCTCTTAAAAACTGGAGTCGCATGTTAGCAATGGTTGTTTCTTCAGTCAAAGCTATTCGATTGCCATCCTGCGTAAATTTAAACCCAATATTTTATTACCCGTTTTACACAACACAATGGTAGTAAGTAATACAACAAATTACAAATTAGTTGTGCTTGAGAGCGTAATGTTTTTCCTTGCTAATTGGTATCACAAATCCAACAACACAGAAAAATTATGGATGTAAATAAACAGAGGTGTTTACAAAACTTAACTGTCAACAGAAGTCAAATGAGAAAACGACCATCTAAGTCTTACTAAGTTAGTACTAGATTAATCAAATGCGCAATTAAATGCCCCTAACATACTGACTAGTTTCTATCTCTGTCTTATTTATGTAGGACAAACAGTTGCCCACATACAAGTTCGTGTGTTAAATATTTTGATAAAAAAGTATCGCTCTTATTCGGAAAGACAGAGGGGTAACAGTTCATCAAAATGTGCAAATTAGTATCAGTGCTGAAGGCATAATAAAAATCAAGTTAAAGTGTATTAAGGAGAGCGCCAGGTAGATTACGAGCTTGTTGACCGAAGAACACAAGTTAAATGATTTGCAAATCGCTTCTTCTTTACTGCAACAATATGATAGAGAATGTTGCGGTGGTGTCAACCACATCTCCAAAGCAACATAAAGCACAATACAAACTATTATCCACCAATAAAGTTAAATAGGAGATCAGGATCAAACGGAAATGCAGACATTGATCGTTCTTATACCGCTACAAGAACAATTAATATAATAAACAAACACGTCAGTGGAACCTTCTTCCCTATACAGCACACAGTCTATACTATCCTGTTTTTTCTTCCTCCCATTTACATTTGTTTGGACTACTAAAAGAGTTTTTAGTTGCGAAGAGATTTCAGTTAAATGACGACGTTATCGAATCTGTTCAAGGCCCTAATACTTTTCGTATACATATAATTACTTTTAAAAACTAAACACTCCTTGTCTATGTTACCAGACATGAGCTATAATTCGATAAATAGCATTTATGAGTAGTAAATTCAAATACGTATGCCATCGCTGTTCGAATGTCGATAAGGTATTTCCGGTTAAAGGATGTATTCAAATATCACTCAAATGTTCATTTAACCATACTTTCTAAGATGTAGTAGTTCATGTTAAATTTGTTGTCAGAATAATACACAACTTCCATACAAGTGAACCATTACCTGCTCTTACTTAGAAGGCATTGTATGCTACAGAATTCTGAAAAGCCCATTATTTGAGATACCGTTGGAATATTAGTTGAAGTTATTAATTTTGCAGCAGCCTAGGAAAAGTAAGCGTTAAAGAAAGTGGGAAACTACTAACTACGGATCCTCTGTTGATCATACGTCAGAGGAAGCGACGCCGAAAGCTCGACGTTTGTTTCCAGCGATATTCCGGCGTCTCGTTATTCTAGTATATGGATACGGCAATGCCAACTTATTTTCCGCGCAATGCGTCCAATTTCATAAGTTCTTGCCATCATAAAGTATGTACAGTATGCAGCTGTCGCGAAACGCTCCAAGTTCACGACGCTAAGATTACAGAAATACCGCGCTTGTGAACCTATTATCCTTGCATTGTTCCGCCTGATTACTTACTTGCAAAATTGAAATTAAGTGTCGGTGTTTGGACGCCTGAATAGCATTAATTATTGCAAAATAGCTGCTTGTATTACCTGCCGGATAAAGAAACAACGACGACTGTGTAATTATTCACCCTTAATTTGATCATTTTTATCCATCTCTACAACTTCACTCCTTAATTAAGCAAATTAATAGACTCTAGTTTTATTTGTTTCGTTGCTAGACTGTTTGAAAGGTAGATTTACAATATGTATAGAACTCGTGTTGACCGACCAAATTAGTGTTACACGTTGTTATGCCCGATTTAACAATGACTTAATTAACCAAACTACAACAGCGTTACAATCGAAGTTATGCGTCGAAGTTTTAGTTGTATAATACTGTTTGTTGCAGGTAGGGTACGATAACATTTCGCAAAAGCGTGTTCCCCATGAAGTATACAGTGTATCCCAAAACGTACTGGTCTAGTTGCCATGATCGCGTCTTTTGTTTGGAAATATTTTAACATCGTTTTTAGAAAATTATTGTTTGTAACCTTGTCAGTTTATTACTGTGATACTGAAGTTATTGACTTCTTCTGTGTATCTTTATTCTCATCGTAATTCACAAGTGATTCACAATGCCAATGTTATTTTCAAATGAAGAATATGCAGATATTCACTATGTTTATTGCCTGTGTGATGGAAATGCTTTAGCAGCACAACAAGCATTCGTAGAATATCCCAATAGAAGACTGCCTACGCGTGCAGTTTTCTTTAATTCACATCGTCAGCTGCGGGACTCTCTCTCTCTGCCTGCAATGCCATTGGGTAGACTCAATGGTGTTGTTGCCGGTCCCAAGCCCGGATAAAAGAGGAGGGTTGATAGACGAGGTTAGCTACCTATCAATTGTAAAAACTTAAAATTAGCTCACAGAACTGATACAATGACAACTGCTGAGAAATGGGCATGCTACAGAAACACGATTAGGATATTACGCTCTGGACAAAACAATCTTTAACACAAACATCATGGACTACAACAAAAATATAGCCTCGGATGATGGACGGGCCCAAAAGATGACGACCAATGCGAGTTCACGGAAACGCAAAAGCTATAAAAAGAACATATTGAGATTTGCATGTTGGAATATCGGATCCTGGAATTCTAAGGACCAAGAGATCCTATTAGAAATAAACAAACTACAAATAGACATTTGTGCATTGTCTGAAACAAAGAAAAAAGGTCAAGGAACTTCTAGATACCAAAATTACATCTTGGTAGAGAGCCACGTCAAGTGTAGGAGTAATGATTCATGAAAAACTTGAGCTGAATATTAATTACATTATTTATATAAATGACAGAATCTTAACTGTTGCACTAGAATTTGAAGACGAATTAATATACGTAATATCCCTTTATGCACCAGATATCAGTAAACCAAGAAGCCAAACTACAGTTTTATCGTAAATTAGAATCAGTGCTTGACGAGTTACTAAAAAATTGTAAAATTATAATCATGGGCGACATAAACGCCCGAGTAGGAAATCAAACTACACAGGGTGTTAAACAGCGATTCAATGAAGAAACCGCTAATGAAAATGGAGAAATATACTGAGTTTTGCTGCCGTAACGAACTACGCTTAATCAACACCTTTTTCGGCCATAAGCCACAACATACATATACTTGGTCGAATACTCGCGGACAGAAGTCCGTTATAGACCATATAATTACAAGCAGATCAATACAACCACCACAAATTCTAGATGTTCCTACGCTGACATCAACAGATGTTGGCTCTGGGCACAACTTCGGATTATGCAAAATGCGTATAAAACTACCGCTATTAAAAAGAAAAGCACCAAACATAATCGAGAAACTTAACATGGAGTCAATAATGGACGAGAGCACTATGAGACTGTATCAAAATAGATTAGACAATAAAATACGCATTAACCCAATAACACCAGAAAATGATGTCGAAGAATCCTGGAAAAAAGTTAAGAACAACATCATAGAGGCAGCAGAGGAAGCTCTAGGAAAACGAAAAGTAGATCTAAATAAACGACCAAACGTGAAACCGTGGTTTACAAAAGAGGTAAAACTTCTAGCAGAACAAAAACGGAAAGCGTACCTAAAATATAGAGGCATCAAAACTCAACAAGAGTATCAAAGGTACATACAAATTAGAAATGAAGTAAACTCTAAAATAAAAAATATTAGGGAAGAACACTGGCTTAAGTTCGCCAAAGATATGGAAAATGATTTATATGGTGCACAAAAGAAAATATGGAAATTACTTAGAGGAAGAAAGAAACCAATAAACGAATATAAAGAAATAAATACAATAAGTAAGACACAATGGGAAGGACATTTTAAACAACTATACAGCAGAGCAACTATTACAGATGATAATGATGAACACACGGTTGACGATAGTGAATTTATTATAACAGAAACGCAAGTGAAAGCGACCATACGGAAATTGAAAAACAGAAAAGCACCGGGAACTGACACGATAACTGATGAACTGATCAAATATGCAGGTGATTGCATTGCAAAACAACTTACAGCACTTTTCCAAAAAATTGTAGATACTGGATATATACCAGAAGAATGGAAAATAAGTATCACTATCCCAGTATACAAGAAAGGCAATAAAAAGTGCTTAGGGAACTATAGAGGCATAACACTATTAGGAGCTATCTTAAAACTTTTTACAAGTATAATCGATATATAATATAAGTGAAATCAGTACTAAAGTTGCAATCAGCGAAGAACAACAAGGGTTTCGTCAAAATAGATCTACGACAGATGCAATATTTATCCTGAGACAAATTAAGAAAAAAGCACTGGAATTTTACACCCCGGCTTATTTCTGTTTTATTGACATGACCAAAGCGTTTGACAAAGTACAACTAAAAGACATTATTACTATACTAAAACAAAACCAAGTACCAAATAAAATAATCAAAGTTATACAAGACTTAAACACCAATAATAGCACAAGAATAAGAACAAACGGCGAGCTCACTGAAAAAATCCCTATAAGCGCAGGCATAAGATAAGGGGACAGCCGCAGCCCTCTACTATTTAATTTCATTATTGACAAGATAATTGAAGAAGTAAAACAAGAAAGCCAAGGATACAGGATGGGAAATCAAGAGCTGAAAATAATATGCTACGCCGACGATGCAGAAATAATGGCAGAAACAGAAAATGATCTTCAACGTCTGTTAAATAAATATAAAATAGCCGCAGAAAAATGTAACATGAGCATATCACTCGAAAAAACAAAATGTCTCACTGTATCAAAAGAGCCACTAAGATGCAAATTGGTTATAGACAACACATCTATTGAACAGGTTATGAAATTTTCACATCTAGGAGTCGAATTATCCAGCTACCCAGACCTTCACCAGGAAGTTTTCAAACAGACTAGTAAAGCGGCCTCGATTTCAGGCGCCATGCGAGATGTCATATGGAACAACAAAGACATGAACATCGAAAGTAAAGTTCATATATATAAATCATGTATTAGACCAATTATGACAATCGCAGCAGAAACAACAGGGCGACACAAGTAAAACAAAAATTTGCTGCGCACCAATGAAATGAAAATACTTCGGAACATTACTGGGAAAACGAGGCTAGATAGAATAAGAAATGATGAGATACGACGTAGATGCAACACAGAGGATATAGTTAGATGGACCAGACAAAGAAGACGAATGTGGAACAATCATGTACAACGGATGGACAACGATAGATTCGCAAAAGTTGTCAGCAACTTAAAGCCACATGGAACCAGACCACCAGGTAGACCGCCGAAAAGATGGTGAGATTGCTGGACATCAACTTCTGAAGAATAATTTGTATCAGTAAACACAGGTCTTTGACCTAACGTAAGAAGAAGAAGAGAAGAAGAAGCTGAGGGAACATGGCACTTTCAGTGCAAGACATGCAGTCGGCCAAGGAGTTGTCCGTAGACCCATAAACGATGATGAAGAATTTCTTGATTTATTACAAGAAGATCCGTCTTTAAGTGTGCAAAAAATTGCATTACGTACTGGAATATGTAGAAACCAGGTTTGGAGAATAATAAGAAGTGTTCGCTTACATCCATATCATCATCAAAAAGTTCAAGCTCTAAGTAATGCTTTTGAAGCTTGTAATTGGGTACAAAATAATGAAAACCTGCGGCATATTTTATGGACCGATGAAGCTTCTTTCACACGAGATGATATCAATAATTATCATAATTTTCATGAATGGGCTACAGAAAATCTTCATTTAAGAAGACGCTCGCATTTTCAACATAGATTTGGTGTTAATATGATAGCTGGTATTTTTAATGATCGTCTGATTGGACCATTTAAAGAAATGAAGAAATTTCTAGAAAACTATTACTTAAAGATGTGCCATTAAATATTGTAACGAAGTTCCCGGCCAGAACGTGTTTTTAAATTTATTTAGAAACTTTCCGCGTTATTATTTCACCGGAAAGGCGCTGGTAGCGCTGGTAGTCGCAAACCGATGAGCCATCCCACTCTCTACCGGCCCGACACGACGCCAAAACGAGTGAGAACAGCCGGACCAGCAGCATAAAAGTAATTTTTCGGGGAAAATACATTAACCCTTGAGTCGAGGTCCAGAGGAAGAAGTCCAGCCCAGAAACCAGTCCGAAACCGAGAACTTTTGAGTCGAGGTCCAGAGGAAAAAGTCCAGCTCAGAAACCAGTCCTGAAACCAGATCTTCTAAGGCGAAGTCCGGAGAATCCTTTAACTAAACCCAGTTCACCGCATACTTGAAAATCTTACACCATACGTCAGGACATAGAATACATGGCACATCAGAACTCGCACTCTGGTCAGTAGGTTCAGATGCATATTGCACAGTAGACTCCTACGGATGGTAATTTTCTTGGAAAGATCCCTATTTTCATATAGGTTGCAACACAAGCAAGTGAACTGTTGCCTTTTTGTAGAGGCTTACAATTTGCCTCGATGTTTTTATTTATATCTGCCTTCTTACGTATTACCACGATCTTAGTATTTTTTGTATTTAATACCATTACGTATCTTAAAAGTGGTCCAGTAACACAATCTTCGAGACTTTGTAAGCCCATACGCGTACCTGAGATTATTGACAACCTCTTCATTTAAGTATTATTCGCCTCTCACCTTGTCTCACCCCTAATCTGATTTCAAATTCTTGTGATAACTACATACGGGGTATGTCAAAATAAGCAGGCGCCACTTTCTCAAATCCAGCTATTAGTAGATCTTTTGAAAGGGCCAAAGAACGAGAGGTGACGAAAGTCTAGCCCACCTTGTCGTGCTTTCCTCCTTGCCACAAAACTATTGACAAAACACAACGAATGAAGGTAAGTAAATCAACAAATCTTAGATCGTCAGTAATTATTGCTTTGGTGTAACACTTATTGAATATCTTGCTGTTCATATATTTTACTCTACTCTAATAGAGCTCTGATAAATTGTTAATCAAATCTGGGCGAACTTTACTCTAATATCAGGGTTCTTGTGTATGCTGTAAAATAAATTTTGGGCCGTTTAATCTTTAATTTCAAAACCACAGTGAAGAATTATAAGCGTTGAAACATAAATTTTAAAATGATATACAAGGAAACAAGAAATATCACCATTCTATCTGAGCTTTTTCTGCATTCGTACTAATTAACAAACTATTATATCCAAATTTATACAGTTTAATAAATACGCAAGCAACTCATGTACGCTAAATTGACCAACATTATTACTGATTTATTTGCGTTTTCTGGAGAAGTCACCGCTTCCTTTTAAAATGTTCGTGTCCTTGCTGTTTTGACAGTGAAGTGGTGTTGTTCGCTGTAAAATCCTTTGGAAACACAAGTAGTTGTATCTTTGCTGGCAGGTTAGTAGTAAATTTGAATAAGTTATCCACACTTTGCTTGTTGTAAGATTGTTGACAAGTTTGCACTATAATGATCTTATATGAATAAACCGTTGAAAATAACCTCTATGGTGTATAGAAAACAACGCCGAGTAAAAAATTGACGGTTAACTGACGCCAAACACGCAGAATTCTAATTCAATTTTCAAATACACTTTCCTTCCTTAAATTCACTATATAGGCCCTTGGAACTGCTTCCAAATTCACGAAGTAATCATAAATAACGTTGATGAGTATGTGTTATTAATTTTAGCAATTTACAATTATTAATTTTCGGTAAATTTACAAATTTATTGAGTGCCTAAGCGAAAGTAAGTACACTTCGGTGGTTAACCGGCTACTACCCACATAAACTATAAATATACAATTATTATTTTCCGGTTGATATGGCAATAAAAAAGTTAAAGAAACAGTTGAAAGGGCAACGCTTCCAGATTAAAGATTTCTTAATTCTAACAACCAATCAGGAGCTGATCAAAATTGCAAAAATCTAACTAATTTTAAATTTTACAAATAACTTTCCTATGTTGAACAAACAACAAATCTGATTTTAAATTATTTATGCATGCAAAAATATGCACATGAAGACATCCTACATGACTATAATATGTGCATTTCTTATGAAACAAATTTACATATATAAAAATTACATTTCCCTTAAATTAAGATTAATTTTACTATTTTTCTCTACATCTCTTGCAGTTTAAGACCTAATGTTAAAGCATATAACTACATGAAAAATTATAAATTAATTTTGCTATACACTTTTTGCTATTATTCAAGAAACTTTCAAGAAATCAAGAGCACTTCTTATACAGAAGCCAAGTAAAGTTAACCACTTTCTAAGGGTAGAAAGTTTAAATTTCCTTCTTGAAAATTTCGGGTATAATTATTCATATTTAGGGTTGACGTCATTATTTCTCAGCCTTGTGGCGAGCGGGCCCATAGAAGCTCATAGTGGGCGGGAGTTTATAAATATTTACGTTAAATTTCCAAATTAATAATCTGCGACAGGCATAAGAAGAGCACAATATTTTTCATTCCAGTAAATCATAAGCAGTCTTCTTATTTACGACAGCTCAGCGGGGTCACATTATTTAGCATAATGGAATATACGCGAAGTCCGGGCAGAGCTTTCAGCCTCGCACTCGGAGACAATAATTCATTCTAACCTCTTTATAGGATACCGAAGGAAATTAAAATGTGCTGGCAATACAAAGAACCTGGTTGGGAAAAAATTATTATTATTGTAACGACCCCTGCCCGCAGACTTTATTTGCAGGTATAAACATTGCAATTTGTCTCGAAGCGAGAATTTCTTTTTAAACTTCATTTTTACGGGAAAGGGAGCTTTCACAGGACTAAGGTTTTGTTTTAAAATTGTACTTTTTTGTGTAACGTTGTTTGAGGCAGAATGAATTCGCGGTAGTAGTAAAATGGAGGCTTTCAGCCACCAGCATAATTTTAATTTGATTTTCATGGATACAAAAGCACGCAGAAATAGAGTTGAAGGAAAATTTTAGCTAATGCTGGTTTATAACATTGTTATGAATTCCGCGACGTTGACATTATACAAATAAACGCAGCAAAAGGGATTTTAGTTATAATTGTGATTGTATAATTAGCTCGTAAAATAAGATGAGGAATGTGTTGCCCAATTGAAATAGCAGCGAATTCACATAACCCTTAAATAACCTTGATTTATATGAAGCATACGTACAGAAGGTTATAGGTCATTTGCTCGCATTCCCTTGCTCGCCACTGTTTGCTCGTCACAGATTGGACATTGGGAAAGATACTCACGAAGACTGTTGTTATATCCATTCGCTGGACAGCCAACTTGCTCGCAGTTCTAAGTTTAACTGTACCAACCCAAAACAATTAGTGTATATCACTGCGTTACATCCGAAGGTAAAGAATTATTTAAGCTAATTAATAAAGAATTATTATTATTACATTTATATTTATAAGCTCCATTTGATTTTGGCCCCAACGTTGGGCGCCAAAAATTATTGTTGTGAACCCCTTTATCTCCAATTATTAACAAATAAATAATTTTTAAAATATTACTTTTATTACTTCTCAACCACATTGGTGCATCAATGGTAAAATATTTCCCATAAAGATAATTTGCTTTTCATTGATTAAGTTTCTTTAAAAGTGCCCATATAAAGTTGTTTAATAAGCAGGGCAATGTCCATATCAAATAATTTTACTCATTAAAATCTTAGAGTTGTGCTGTATTTCAAAACTAGCCCAGTTTGACCTTGAAAACTTTAAACCACAATGCCAAACGATAAAAGGTTGAATCATGAATTATGAATAAAATAATTGACGTTCATGAAATGGAATAAAAAAGCATTCTAATTTATTTGTGCTTTTCTTTATAACGTAAGTATTAATAACCAAATAGCAATCACCGTGAAATAAATGCGCAATGTTTAATCAATCAGCACACTTTGTGAATATACCCACGTTTGCACCGGAGTACTGGCTTCAATTTCTTCACATATTGATAGAAATCCCTAGTAGATGAAATTCGGGTGGTAATTTTGCTTCCTTCCGATTTCAAAATGTATGAAAAGCCGTTTGTTGCTGTTGTTTCTTTGCAAAAACTATCGGAATAAGTGACCTTGTCGCTGTTATTTCTTCTCACAGGTAAGTAGCAAAATTAAGATTTCTATTACCACTTGATGATAGACGGAAATGTTCCAATAAATTGCTCATATTGTAACACGTGGCACTTGTGAATTGTAACCTTTAACAATATGTTCAAATTCAGATTGAAAATGTACATTTTCATTCATTTTTCATAATAATTATGAAATTTGCATGGCTACTAACAAGTTAAATACAAATAACTTCAACTTTTTTAACTCGGTTGGTAGGAAACTGAAAGAAAACATCATTTTTGTGCGAGTTGTCTAGCAACGCGACAATACAAATAGAATTACACAAATGTGAAGTACATCTTCTGACTTTTTAATATTTTACAAAATACAAAATCTGAATTTACTAATGTAATACTCGTAACGTAATAATTTTTACAGATTTTGCTACCTTGGTTAACTAACACCAATTTTGAAATAAGGAATTATTATTTTCCTTAATTAAATGTTCCTATTTTTGCTACATTCATTTAAATAGATTATTAAAATCATTGAAATGTGTTCTTAACACACTCTAGTACAAAAAGTTATCTAAAAATTACACAAGGTCCTAATTTCCCCAAAATACATGTTTGTGCACATATACTCAGTGACATGGAAATCACAACACCAAGAAGGGGTAGGAGTTTTTTGACCAAAGTTGGCAGAAACGTTTAACTACTAAAAGGTAGCAATTGATTAAAGTTTTAAAGAAAAACAACAAAATATAAACATAATTTTTATTAATGACGGGTTGGTCCTCCCCTATTGGTTACACACTCCCACACTCTTCGTGGCATCGATTCTAGCAGATGGTCGATTTCCTCTTGAGGTGTTGTGTCCCAAGTAGCCTGTAATTCGTGCTGTAGAGCTTGCAGCGTCTGCGGAGGATGCAGCAAGTTCCTCAGGCTTCTCCCCATAATGTCCCAAACATGCTCCATGGGCGAAAGATCGGGAGATTGACATTATCCTCTGCAAATTATACAACAATTATACTGATATACTGCTATTTAAATTTATTATGAACAAAAGCACGAATACTACCGCATACGAATTAAACTACAAGATCAGGCAACCCTGCTTCGATTATCAATATTCCTTAGAGCAATACAAGGTTTTGAGAATTACCAGTAGCATTTACTAAACCCGTACAGGTAATATTTTACTTTAAGTATACATTGCTTGACGAGCATTTGGCCAGCGAACAATTGGCGTGGCGAGCAAATAGTTGTCGAGCATATAGAACCGCGAGCAAACTGCAAGTGCGCAAATGGTGGCAAACCAGCGGCGGCGAGCAAGTGGGCGGACACGCGTACGGAGTTATAAAAACGACGTTATTTTCATAAATATTAATTTTGCTTTCTGAGAAATATAATTGTTATCTACATCTACAAGTAAAGGTAATATTTTTTTCTAGATGTTAAATTCTTCCATCTAAAACATACATCATTTTGCTTGAAATACATTTTTCGACCTAAACGAGAAAATGTTCGACTTCACATCTACAAAGCCGATTAAATCAAAATGAAGAATTAGTTAAAGAGTAAATATAACAAACAACAATGAAGAATATGGTCAAAACGAAGACGAGACGAAGTAATCGAAACACTAAACAGAGAAAGCGACGATATACATGCAATCAAAGAAGAAGCTACAGATATTGTCGCAAGTACAGAAGAAGGTGAAGATATTGCAGCAAGTGCTGAAGCTTTTCCAGAGATGGTAGAACATCAAGAACCAAAAAAGTGAAATCATTGATGATTGCAACTGAAGCCGAAAATAAGTATAGTAGCTGTAAACTTGAAGTATTAACAATAGTTTAAGCCCAGGAGAACGGATACTTCATAGAAGAGAAAACACGAAAAATAGTTGAAACAGAATATCGAATACAAAAAGTAAAGATGAAAACAACAAATACTATTTAGGCTTATGTTCCATATATACTAATGAATCGCAAGGGTGGTAAAAATCAAGGATTTTGACACCCATTGCATTAAGAACATATCCCTTTCAACACCTACCATACTGATCGCCCAGGTCGTTTAGAATTAACGTACAAACTGTGAGGTACTTACGACATGCCAAGAGAAACTGCGTGTGCCGGACCTTTAAAAACCTCTACAACGGTGGCCTACATGAAGTAGTAGATCAGCAACCAATCTAAGGGCCCCATTATGATTAGGCAGGAATGGCCGAGTGTAGGATAGCAAGAGAAAAAAGCCAAGAAACACGATAAAAACTGAAAGTAAGAGGCAGCCATATTTAGTAGTTCGTAAAATTTTGCGAAGTATCGTTAATTTAGTTTTAAATGTGTATTAGTAGACCTAATTTTGCAACACTGTTATAATACTACATATATGTAGAATAATTACTGCTATGTAATTGTAGCTAGATTTCCGTGAGGTAGCTTCTAAAGTTCTATTCAACCTTCTGAAGAGAACGGTAAAAAGTCCGTCCAGGTTAGTCAAGCAATTCAAATGCCGACTTGCATTAAGACCTTAAGGAACATATATGAATATCGAAATCTCTGTGGATGTTAAGTGATGCATTTATAATAAAATACTTTGTATTTTAAACTAAACAATAGCTATCGTAATTGAATTATAAGTACTTTGATAATTATTAAATAATATTATTAACTTAAAGATCCATATTTAATTTCCACGGCAAACTTTTATGGAAAATGTTGATTAAAGTGTAATTATAAATGAGGCTATGTTTGATTTTGTGGAATAAAACTGATACTTGTAGACCAGCGACAGCCAACTTTTTTGGGTGATGGGATAAATTTAAAAAATTAGTATGCTTTTGGAGCCGTAGAACAAATTGCTACGAACATGTTTATTCAAATTCAAATTTTTTATTTATTGCATATAATACAGGAAAAAGAAAAAAAGAAAAGAATTTCTGCTGCATCTTCCATTTAATCGTAAGTGTAATAACATGGTTATGTATTTATTGTTATGCCTACGAAACATAATAAATGTACTCTTTCATCACACAGACAAAAAAATTAAATGATTATAACAAAATTAACCTTTTATATATCTGGACCGCCTAAGTTCCAAACGTTCCTGCTGCTTCTGCCCGTTGGCGGGTCGACGGTGCTATACATACATCGAAAAGATCACCAGGCAAGCAGTGGCGGTATTTTTTGCATACAATTCAAAGGATACCACGTCACCGCCTCGTTGGCTGCGGCGCAGCCTTCTTGGATGTTGTTAGTAAAAAACTGCAGCTAGCTATTGAGGTTTCTCGAACGTGGCCTGACTCTTTGTCTTTTTGCTATGTTTTGATTATTGGGAGCGCTGCTTACTCGTAAATGGATGATATTCTTTCATCTACGATGTAAGTGAAGTTTTGTAACTGAGTGGAAGGCTCGTGGACGGCAGACTATTTCTTGGCGAGTCGTATGCGGCCCGTGGGTCGTGGGTTAGCCACCGTTGATATAGACTCTGCAACAAGAAACCAGATCCATCAATGCACGTTCTGTGAAATTGTGATGCATTGGCAAGCACAACATAACATATAATCAGGCAACCATAGATGGAACCGAAGGACTTCATCAGACCCTGTGAAAGATCTGTGCACTGTCCTACAGGGAATCAAAATAACAGAGTGGATGGATTAAATAACCAGGTTGTGCACAATGAGTACCTTAGGCCACTGTGCCTCCGGAGTCGATGGTTGACGCCTTGACGGAAGAAGAAATGTTAATACTGTAGGACTATGAGGTTATGTTTATATTTATTATGCAATCGATAGCGTGCTGGCGATTCTACATTTACATTTTTGAACTTATTAACGACATAATCAAACTAACAAATAATTATTAATAAAACGAAGCCGTCTACAATCATGCAGTTATTCAGTAATTATATCTGCATGTCAATAACAACAACTTGAGAAAATTTAGTTTCTTTTTCAATTTTTCCTGTATATTTGCTATTTAAATTGTAAAAGTAGCGAGTTCGAATAATTAATCGTTTCAGCCTTTTTCGCGTTAAACACCATTTGGGTGGAACTAACATTTTCATTTTAATTACGGACGTATTTCTCCTAACGCTCAAAACTCGAATATCAAGTGCTTTATTAGCATTTACAAAAAAACTGTTATCGAATCGAAAAGAAATCAAGATGTGATTCTGTTTGCGTCTTTCATAAATATTCATAATTCACAATCGTGGGTACGCCGTTTCGGTCTGCCTAATAATTCTTTGCCGAAATTGAAATGTGAATTACCTGCAAGACCGCGCCAATAAAACCCCTAACCAAACTTCTCCATTTATTTGCCGTAATTGGATAAACTTTTATGCCCTCACTAGAAATTCATATCAAGTATTTTTTTTTTCTTTTTAATAGCCCAACTGTTTCAGAATCCAATTTGCTAGACTGCATGTTATGGCTTGGTTTAGGGGTTGTAAAATTTCGCGGTATATGTGCTGTATAGCTATTTTACATGAACATTTTAGCCGATGTTTGAATTGGTAATTCCTCAACGTAGTTTCTGCATTTACCGTATTCATATGCATTAAATTGAGTTACGTACTGCGCATTAATCTTTATTTGTCATCCGTGCAACCGTGAAAACGTTACGTTTACGTGGACAATTTTATAAGCCATTGCCAACGGAGAAACCATCAATTTGCTGGGAGGAAAATAAATTGCGCCGATTGGGGATTGGTATTGATCTCTGAATATTTATAATTATGGAATTCTATCTGCAGTTAGCCTTATTCAATATTTGATCATACATTAAACAACTCATTTAAGTTATTCTTAAACATCATAAAGTTACCTTACATATTCTCCCCTGCTTACCTTGCCGCTGCAGATGTCCTGCTATTTGTCGGTCTAACATGTGCAACCGTTGAAAAACATTATCCTGCAATAACCACTAAGATACCACAAATACCCTAGGAAATTACACTGTCTGGGAATTGAACCTAAGCCGTTTCAGTTGAATAACTCCAGAGCCAAGCACACTAATCACTACTTCACCGAAATCCTCTGTTAAACGATAAACGTATAAACTATGTTACGGGACAAACGAGTTCTTTTGTAGGACCGCAGCAGGAAAGATGGAAGAGCATTCGACTTAGCTCAGCGAAATAGGAAGTGCTTCACAAGAAACACTTAGGGGAAGGAAATCTAACGTAGTTTTGTACAGGGCAAGTCAAAATTAGTACGAGCCACCTTCTAAATCACAGCTGATTGCCGGTTCTCGTGGGAAGGCCGAGAAACCAGCAGCTTACGAGAGATCGAACGCAACTTTATTGTGCCTCCTCCTGTATATAATGCTTACACAGTTCATGCACCATAAAATACACAGAAATAAACGATATGGTGAATTTTAAGACAAATATTACTCTATTGCTTGAAATTGGTCACACACATAGTACAAAAAAATATACAATCAAAACGGTAATAACTATAGTTGAACAAACGTGAAATTGGAACCTCCAAACCAAAGAGCTCGTCGCCACTGGCATAGCTCATTTACTTTAGTAAACAAACAGAACTACCCAGCCAGCGACGTCCGAATTTACAAATTAAAATACACTTTACAATTAACAAATCATGACAACTGGCGACTGAAGGTCGCTGTATTTTATGCAGCAATTCAAGACTTTAAAATTAATGAAACACAAAGCAATTTTACCTTAGTTGAAGGAGAGAGAGAGAGAGAGAGAGACAGAGAGACAGAGCACAATTTTGGTGTTCGTGGTTCTTCCCTGAAAAAAAATTCAAGTACGTCCCTGGGTGTTATATTACGAAACGGACGATGCACACACACACCCCAACGGGACTCCAACTGAGATTGCATTACTTTGTACAATCACGAAGGAATTTCTTCGGAAAACGGAGGTCTTAGATGCCAATCGGGAACAAAATATTCGCCGTACAAACTTCCAAAGCGGTTGTGGCAGCAATGACACATCCAGATGGTCCGGAAGGAGGCTCGATATTAATCCTCAAAAGCGATAAGCACATTCGCCATGAATTGCCTTCCTAGAGTTAAATCCAGCGTATTTCTTAAATCCGACACTTGTAGATGATTCTGTTCACCCTACGGTGATAATAGCGATACGAAAATTCACGCAATGAACACCCATCGAAATCCAAGCCGCCACCCACCGTACTTGTCGCCAGCGCTGAGGTCTTAGCAAGCAACCGGGTCTCACTCCCACAAAGAAAACGCAACGCAAATATGCAGCAGCTGAAAGTATTTCACCATATTACAAAATATGTTGCAAGAATTCTAGAACAAATGAAAACGCAGGGCTCCCTCAGGGGCAGGAAATTCGCAGCAAACGTTCACGGTCAAGCCCGTGGATAAAATATCCATCGACATTTCTCTAGGGTAACAAAAAAATGGTCCACTAAACTGTATTCGGGAAATGATAAGATATTAATCGGCTACGGAGCGGCCACTAAAATAGGACTTTAATCCCTAAGAAGCGGCAAAATCAAACAAACGTAACAACTAGATATATTCTTTTTCATTAGGTGAGTCCGTAACATATGCTAATAACTGCACACATATGCTAGCCATGCGGATTACTATTTTTGTTTTATTTTTTATTAATTTCACCGCTATCGTTTCTAAAAATAAAGCGAAATATTTCAAGAGTACTTAGTTTAGAAATATTTGTGAAAGGTTATGACTTTATAAATTTTACTTACGACAATAGAAAATAAATATTTCAAGAACGTATGGTGAGAGCTTAGTTTGCTGAGTGCTGGCTTGCTGGACAAAACGTTGGTTATGTCGTCTTGTACTGCATTCCCCCATATACAATTCTCCAATCCGGTTGGCAACTATGGGGTCTTAATGCCAAGAACCTTCTCTGGAATATATGTCGTTCGGACTCGACATTAAGTTTAAGTCGCTCGTGTTTCTACCTTAGCGCTGTGGAGATGTACGTGGTAGAGAAGAGTTCAGTGCCCAGCAATTGGACGGAAATAGCTGTTGAATTCAAGAAAATGGCTACTAAATGTCCTAATATCCGTTAACATTTTGCAATAGTTTCTATAATAAAACGATTATTGAAAAATTGGTTATAATGAATTTTTGGGTTATTTGTACTTCAGATATTTGTTAACATTACAGTGCATTGCAAATTAGTTGGGACAATAGAAAAGTGCAGGAACGAAGACACAACTAAAATATTTATTTGTGTAATAGTATAGTTAATAGTAAATGTGATCCCCCTTAGCTATAGTTACTTCTTTGCCTTCTCAACCATTGATACCACTAGCTTTTCACACATCTCCTGCACTTCAGGGTCGCGCTACAACACTTCGATGACACTTTTTATCATTTTGGATTTCGTCATGCAATCCATTTTAGGCATGGACGCTTTAATAATGGCCCACAAATTTGCAATGGGGTTTAGATCGGATGAATTTCCTGACCACTCCAATACCTTTAAATGTTACTGGATAAAGAAGCTCTTTAAAAGTTTAGTATTGTGGTATGGAGGCAGATCCCGTTGAAATACCCTATCGCCGCTAGAAAACAGCTTCCGCAATGTTGGGATCGTTTTCGACTCCAGAACGCCTCTGTACTTCTCGCTGTCCATCATTCTTTCAATGGGATGAAGTTTCTGTGGCCTGGAAGTTGTGAAACATCCCCAAAATATAACCTTGGGTGTGTATTTGGGGGATTGCTGAATGTGGCCGGATCAAAGAGGTTCTCAGCGAATGGCGAACGAAATTTGACCTGTAGCACCTCAAAGTGAGTTTCGTTGGAGAATACCATCTTTTCGCAATTCTCCACAGTCCAGTCTCGATGTTTCTTTACCTTCTTGCTTCTTACCCCAATGAGACGCAATCTCCCTTTCAATGCCTCCACTCGTCTTCTTCGGGTCTTTGAATCAGACTATCATCTCTAGGGGTGATTTTGCTTGTTCTTCCAAAACGTGTCCATGTACCCTGTCTCCTTATGCAGCTTCGTGATGCGTGAAGCGTTGGATTTGCCTATCCCAACTGCTTTTGCTATCTGCTTAGCAGTAAGTTAACTGTTTTCGTCTAAAGCGACTATTTTAGGTCGTTTTCGAGGTGTGATGCTCATGATGTATTTGATAAAAAGGTTTCCAGTTAAAATTGTGGACTACTTAATCACGTTCTCAGCCTATGAAATATAATTTCGAACTAAAGTAGAAATGTAAATAATAGCAGAGCAGCACAACAGACAATTCCAGACTTGTTGGCCTGTAGTAAGTCTAAACTTGTGAGTGTCCATTGCAGGGCTTGGAATTAGCGTTCATTCGCTTGTCCCAACTAATTCGCACATTACTGTACTGTAGAAAATAGACAAATTTATTTTGGGTTACTTTAAGGCAATATAATTTTTATACTTTAAAATACCCTTAGAAATATTATCATAATTATCTATAGCTCTCAACAGAACTGGTTTACTTGCGTTGATAATTAAGAAGTCTTAAAATCTCAAGAATACAAAAGCAAAAAATAAAACAAATGGATATAAATGAAGACACAGTTACAGAAATACAACGAAGACAATTGATATGGCTTATGCATACAGGAGAGCAGGTTACCGAATAGAATTATGCAACGGGTCTCGATAGAATCAAGTAAATGGCAACAAGGAATCCAAGACGCCATGCAGGTGAGAGGATTAGAACCTAAGGCATGGAAGAATCGAGATCAGTAGAGAAGAAAATTATCCGGAAGAAGAAGACAATCTCTAGAATAGGTATACCGGATAGAGAGAGGTATAAAGCTTAAGTCCTTATGCATCTGCCTTGATACAATATCATATAAAGACTTGGGGAAAATAGCATCTATGTAGATTCGATCTTACGACTTCTGCTATAATCCACATCAATTTATTAATTTTTATATAAAAAATATTTGCCGAATCATATAACGTTAAAAACTTGTCTTTAAAAAATATCAAGATGAAGACTTCCAGATACTGACACATAACTGGGATCCGCTGACATCTCCAATATTAAAGACCAAGTTACCAATGTTATCTTTTATAAGGTTTTTGGAGCGAAATGATTTCTCAGTTTCAAGAGAGTTCAAATTTGTAACAAGAAATCTTTAGGTTGGGTATCTTAAGATGAGTCTTTTGTCAAGAGCAGCCACATGAGAAGAAACTCACATTGCGCTTCAGTCTATAGAGATATTTTGAGACGTCAAGAATAATCTTTTAGATATCTTAAAATAGTTTTAATATACATTAGAAACCACATAATTTTATTCATCTTGCACAAGTTGTTAAATAGCGGTTTCTGAACATTAACTGTATGAGGGCGGAAAATATAAAAATGAAAAGAAATTGATCCTATATTAAGTAATAGTTGAATAAATGAAATACATAACTCACTCTTTCTGACTCAGAAAATTCATAAAAATGTTTAGCACTTTGAATTTTTGTTGAACATACTGTTAGCGGACACAACCTATTCTGCTTCATAGTGTTTCTAATGAAGCTTTTTTTATACTATTAAGAACTGTAAAACAACATTGTTTTCCAAGGGTTGTGATGTACACCCACCGCACCAATTATTCTTAATAATTTTATCAATTCTGGGAATTTACTAATTGAATTCTTGGAAAAAAGCTGGAACATTCCTGTCGCTTATTTTGCAATAAAACTTCGTTATATCTAGTTTAAGTATTGATTATATAATTTTTATTTCGTTGGAATAATGTGTAAATCAAAAACAGTTCAATATGAAGCTTATGGAATTCATTTGCATATTTCTATGGGAAATAACATATCCGTATTAATTTCAAACTTCAATTGACATCAGAATAGGGGACTCTGCCATCACTGAGTTGTTCGCTGTTGTGGTCCCACAAAAGCGCAACATTTATTGAACGAACTGTTGCCCTTTCTGTGCTATCTACGTTTGCAACAGTGTTGATGTACGGTATAAAAAAAGTAGAGCAACACCGTTTTAAAAAATTGAATATGTTTGTACTCGTACAGAGACTGTTTATTGTACGAGTTTGTTCTCGAAGACCAGAGACTCTCTTTTACAAAACATCAGTCTTGCTTGCTGACATTCCGCATTGACAGAGTAGACAGGGTGTGTATGAATTAACGCAAAAGCTATACGCGACGATGTTCTTCGTAAAATCCTAAGTCGAAAATCCTAATACTAAACTGTAGTACCATGCTTACTGCGTCTGCACGAGGTCCCCAAAGTTTGGACATCCAGTCTTTTGACATGCGGTATTAATCGATATCTATTGATAGGAAAAGCTGCAATTTCCCATTTTATGGCTCGCAAGATCACCCGATCTCAATCATTTAGACAGTTTTGTTTGGGGTTTATTAAAGGAAAAGTCTGTGCTAATCCTCCACCAAACGCTGACTAAGCTAGAAACAGAATTAACCCGGCAGTATTAGAAATTACATCAGAAATACTGAAGCGAGTAATTCAAACGATACCACGAAGATTGGAACTATGTTTAGAAGCAGACGTTTGACGTTCGGTGGCTTGTACTCAACCCACCTGTATGTGCGACGTTTATTTAGCTTCCTGCAAACGCAGCATTAATCCGAGTCTTCGCACTGTTGAGTGCGGGGTGAATATAAAAGTCAGGCTCTAGCTTTTACCCTGAGTGCTACGCAGATTTAAATTATTATTGAAATTTACCTATACGTAATTACTTACACTTTCTGCAGTACCATTCACGGTACGTCCGAAAAACAGGAATATTCGGTTTGCCAAAAATTCCGAAAATATCGCTTAAAGTACAGATTTAGGAAATTTCG
This sequence comes from Limonius californicus, assembly GCA_014611495.1. Classification (NCBI taxonomy): domain Eukaryota; kingdom Metazoa; phylum Arthropoda; class Insecta; order Coleoptera; family Elateridae; genus Limonius; species Limonius californicus. The sequence continues at coordinate 17,077 of JABXWE010005714.1, read as the reverse complement.
TCGTATGGCGCAATATTGTAGAATTTGCCTAAAGCAAGTGGTTTCAAGGGAAGTTAACTGCAAAAACTCCACCACTACACCCAGGGAATGACTCAAGCTTTACACCCCCCGAAGGGCCAATTTTCTATCGCAAAGGTAAATTTTCAAAACCTTTGCTAGTCACCCAGGCCTCAACTGCTCCGTTTAGTTTACCAGAAGGGGGGGGGGCAGGTCGCCTGAAACATGTGCCATTGATTGTGAAACCATCTGAAAGTAGTTTGCATTTTGTATATTTTATTCGAAAACTTTAGCGATGTTAGAAAATACTGCGTGTACAAGGCCGTTCTGCAATATCTTTTTCCCAGGTATTGTTAGTTTAGATTTAATTATTTTGGGTTCACCTGTGCGTGACCTTGTTTAATCTTATAATTGTTCGTTTCCAACTGTTTTTCTTTAAATAATATTGATCTTTGTTCGTTACCAAATTATAATCATTGCATGGATGGATTTTGTCTGCTTCTATAATTTAATTAAATGCCTTGTTACACTCAACTGTATATTTAGATCTTTGTTAAAAGTAATGTGCAAATTCCTGTAAGGATAGCTGAGAGTGATTGATGCGCGCATTTGTTAACAGGGCTGGTAAATTAAAATTTTTATTAGAAACAATTGTGTGAAAAGGTAAGTTCCATCATTTCGAATTGCAAAGTAACGTGGAGCTTAAGCATTGCCGGATCAAGTGATATTCCCGTTGGCGCCCCGTTATTATTAATTAGTTACCGTGCAGAGTATCGACACTTGTTTGGGTGCAATGTTGCCAAATCTATGTTTCTTTTAAATGGTCCGTGAGAACACAGGAAGCATGGTACAACATTTAAGTATTAAGATTTTTGAGTAAGAATTTTACGAAGACCATCTTTATGTGTAGCTTTTTCATTAATATTTATACAGGCCCTGTTCGGACGAAGTTTCACCTGCTCCATCACACAGCTGCTCGTGGTGTAGTCTGCTGCCGCCATTGTGCAGAGGTGCTTCTTCACGTTAGTGTCCCGTAAAGACCCCTGTTATTTGGCTTCTGCTGAAGCTGAGGAGATCTTTCATATTTCCTTGAACAGTCTCAACTGTCTCAACTCAGTCAGCGCACACAAACGCATTTCATGGGTTTCTCTTAGTAGTTCTTTTATCTGGCCCTTCGCAATGCAGTATGGAATACCACATGTAGGTTCAGGACTCAGCAAGGTTTGTTCTGGGTGTCCTGGTCTCTATTCCACCGTGATGTAGTAGCGGGTGTCCAGAGCTTATATGCAGTTATTAAGTACTTCTTTAGTTAATAGTGCTTTAAATGCTACTTGACTGTCAGTTCTGATGAGGATCCGCATATTTTCATACAGTTTCATCATAATGTCCTGAACATAAACAGTAGCAGTAGTTACTACTTGAGAACAGTGGTGTCTCTAGCTCTAGTTTTATTCCCATTTTTTACCCATCTGTAAAACAGACTGCTCGGTTGTAGCGTTTTGGTTCTATAACTATTTTTATTCTAGTTTTGATACTTTGGGAGACTTTGATCTATCATAAAATAGTACCAATTTTCTGTGGTCTAACATATTTATATAACCACTTGCCAATACCCAGTGACGTGCAGTGTGCTGGAATCGAACCTACTCGCTTTTAGTAGAATAGACTAAAATCCTTTTAAATTTATCGCGTTATGCTATAAAATTCTCGACGCCTTTTTGCAGTAATACGTTATTTGTTTAGCTTTTATAATATAAGCATACCCTGGCAAAATATGTGAAAATTTTAGCGAGTTCAATTTTCATTTTATGCGCCTGTCGCTCCACCAGTAAATTTTCGTTGACAGTTCAAGTGCAGAATAACGAGAGAAATGTACGCTTTACATTTTAAAAAGCTTCTAGGCACTCTGAATCAAAGTTTGATATGGAATAATTGCATCGCCTTTCCGGAATAAAATGAAAACGCAGTATATTATACAAAATTAAAAGAAAATATTATTTTAACCTGTGGTTAATGCAAACTCTACTCTACTTTTATTAACTCAATTAGCAGACGTCGCGCTGATAAATTCGAAAATAAATGGAAGACGAAGCGCAGAATTTCTTGTGACAACTAAAATCAAACATTGAGACGTTTCATAAGAACAAGGTTCAGCTGACAACTAATCTTCCAGCATCAATCATTCCGCAAAGGTTAGACTACTAAAGATCTTGTAAATTTCTTGCAGTCCATTTAACCCGAGGCCGCGTTTTTCAGGTCTTGATTTGTTCTCCCTGGATTGTGGGAATATTTGATTTAGATTAGAGCAGGAGAGGATTTTATTACGTTTAAAATATAAAAGTTTTCGTATTATTCCAAGTGAATTATGGCAGTTTATTAGGTCGAAAGAAAGAAAATATTTTATATCGAGGAAACTTTTCAGTGATCCATCACCTCCTTTCAACGAAGAGACATATATTACTTTCTTGAATTGAAGTATTTTTTCGACATATCTTGAAGCCTAATTTATACCAATCTCAACACAATTTTGTCGCCTCATCCATTTGGAGGTTAAGCGTTTCAAGACATTCGTTTTCCAAATAGTATTTTCATTTTTATGAAAATTAATGGAGAAGCATACAAGTTTAGAACGTTCAAGACGGTACGTGACGAGATGAAAGAGATTTTTTAATTTTAATGTGACAATGACAACCTCTAATATTGTCCCGGAATGAAACTTTATCAAATTCCTTTTGTCGTGAAAAATGGGAAGTATATTTACTCTGTTATCTAATGCTAAAAACAAGAAAAGCAAAGATAAAGGTCATTGCTGTTGTTTGTTTGGTTTAATTGGGCGAGATCTAGGAGGCGGATTTCCAAGCATCTCTGTGCAATGAAGCTCTTGGCTTATTGTCCACATTATAGATCGTAGTGGCACGGGACCAACGGCCTTCTTTCTTCTGCGACAGAAGTCCCATATTCAGATTTTCCCCCGACCTAAAAAATCTCACCGACCTCGGTCGAAGTCGAACCCGGGTCCCTTGAATCTACAGGCAAAATCCATTGCTTAATTAAGTAGTGGTTCATATATCATTCTATAGAAAAGAGAGAAGGAGAAAAAAGTCTTTTTTTTATAGGCTACAATACAGCCTCAAAATGTTTGGAACGAGCTCATTTGTTTACGTTGTGGCTCGCATCACCACTACTGAAGGGAAATTTAGCTTTTTAAAAATTACGCAGTCTCTAGTTTTTGAAATTAGACTAATTTAGTATTACAGCAACGCTAGTATCACGAAGGGAAAGCTATTATTGCATTTTTTCGAAGGGGATGTAGCTTCAACCTCAACTTCTGAAACAAGACTTCTTCTTTGAGTGCTAAGAATTCAAACGTAGCCTCAAAGTAACATTGTAGTTAAAAACAAAATTATTATTACAGGTTTTTTCGAAATAGTGTTAGAAATCCAATCTTAAATTTTGAAAACGATATTAATTTCTGGTTATTATTCAAATGTAGCTTTATATGCTACTGTCACAAAGAGCAAAAGGTATTATTTCATACATTTTTCGAAAGGGCTGTAGCAGAAAGAAGCGCGATAAAAAAAACGATATTTTTACATAGTTTACAAAATTGCAATAGCACTCCAGTATCAAATTTGTGAAACGAAACTGATTGTTACGTTCGTTTGATTTTGCCGCTTCTTACGGATTAAAGTCTTATTTTATTGACCGCTCCGTAGCCGATTACTATCTTATGATTTCCCGAATGCAGTCTAGTGGACTATTTTTTTGTTATCCTAGAGAAATGCCGATGAATATTTTGTCTACGCCGTGGATGTTTGCTGGAAACTTCCTGCCCTTGAGGGAGCCCTATGTGTTAATTGTTCTAGAATTATTGCAACATATTTTGTCATATGATGAAATATTCCAGCTGCTGGATACTTTCGTTCGTTTTTTTCGCGAGTCAACTTAAGATCTCCTTTCGGCCCGGTGTTTGCTAAGACCTCAATGCCGACAACAAGTACTACAAGGGCGGCTTGGGTTTCGATCGGTGTTCATTACGTGAATTTTCGTATGGCTGCTATCACCTTGGGGTGAACAGAACCATCGACAAGTGTCGGATTTAAGAAACACGCTGGATTTAACACTTGGAATGACAATTCATTGCGAATTTGCTGATCGCCTTTGGCCGATTAATATCGAACCCCTTTTCCGAACCTCTGGATGTGCCGCTGCTGCGACAATGCAAGAGCACTTGAAATTCCCTGTTTCCCGAAGAACGTCTTGGCGATTGCTGGTGCAATCGTGATCAAGCTTTCAGTGGCGTACCGGCGTTCTTTTTTGTCTGCTTCTCGAAGAACTTAGGAACATCCCAAATTGTGCCTCTCTCTCTACTCCCTACCGAAGAAAACTAAGGTAAAACTTGCCAAAGTACTATACAGTGATTATTGTCCCCTATTTACCAGTGCTTCCTTGGCAACTAAGAAATAAAACAGTTTAATTCCCTTGTAAGATTAAAAATGAGGCAACCTTCTGTTGCCCAGCGTTTCATTACTCGTTAAGGTTAAAGTTTAATTAAATCTGTAAACTCGAACGTCGTTGGCTGCGTAGATCTGTTCATTAAAGTAAATATCGCAAGCCAATGGCGGCGAGCTCTTTGCTTTGGACGCCCCAACACACCTGTGTTTAGCTCATAGTTTTTTTCTTACTTGTTCTAAATTCTATTATTTGTGTGAAGGGTGACGCCCATTAATTTCGACTTACCCTGTATACCAACCACTACGTTAGATTTTCTTCCCTTAAGCGTTTCTCGTGAACCAGTCCTACTCCTCTGAGTTAAGTCGAAGGCACTTCCATCTTTTCTGCTGCGGTCCGACGAAAAAGCTCGTTTGGCCCGTAACATGACGTCCGGTAGTTATTAAAATTTACTCTAACAACAACGCTATGTGAAAAACAGAAAGATATAAATTCGTATTTTTTCGAAATGGCAATCACAATTCTCTGACAAACTTTGACAGGAGAGTAATACCTGGTAATTATCACACGTAGCTTTATAGCAACGTTACTGTCACAAAGAGAAAGCTATTATTGCATATGTAGCGGTAGATTCCAAGAATTTTACCGTGTCTATAAATTCCGCGGACCTACGAAATGCGTTACTATAGCAACCAGATTTTCCCAGCAGTACAAACAATGGGATCAGCTTTCTCCAAGATAATGTCACATTCGCTGGGGGTGCAAGAGGGGCTTAGAAACGCATCCCAATAATATCAAGACCATCACTACTGCGGAGAGATCGATGGTATTCAAGTTGTTCGTATTTCGTTATTATTAGTACTTGTGTTACCGTAGTTATATTCGTTATTTATTAAATCTGTTATTATATGCACCGTGTATATTTATTTAGCGCATCCAACATTAAACATACTGTATTCAAAATGGCAGTAGAACTCCGGTCGCAAATTTTTGAAAAGAGGCAAATACCCCGTAATTATTCGAATTTATCTTTACGTTAACGTTGGTGCTTTAAAGAAAAAAACTTTTTAGACAGTACTAATGTCATTTATTTGTTCAAATTTACCCCTGCAGTAACGTTAGTGGCGAAAAGGGAAAGCTATTAGTTCATACTTTTTTCGAAAGGGATGTGGCACTCCAGCATTGTTTTGCTGATTATTCAAATTTAACTGCACAGCAACGCTAGTGATAAAAAGAGAACGATATCATTCTATATTGTTTCCAAAATAGCAATAGCAATCTCGTCTCAAATTGGTATTAAACTAATGTCCGGTAAAAACCGAGCTCAGACAATACTAGAAATGATACTGACCGAGGATCAAAATGGATTCAGAAGCCGAGAACACACATATTTACCAAGTAACAATGGAATGCAAAGAAGTAGCTTCAAAAGGAATATATATAAATGCTAACTATTGCTTGAATACTACTCTTCGCCGATGACAAGGTATGAATACTCCCGCGAGGATGGCGTAGAAATGATGATTGGATAAAATAGTAACAAATTACAACGGAAGAATATGGATTATAAAAACAAAAGCTATGTGGCACTCGGCTAAAGAACCAATAAGAACTAAAACAATGTTACCAGATAAACCATTAGAACATGTAGCACAGTTCAATTAGCTCGAAAACAATATCACTTATGAAAATGAAAATCCTTACAGGAACAAAGTCAACAAATACCATGCAGTATGTGGGACAATAGCAAATACGTTTAAAAACAAAGCAAGATTAGATGCAGAAATACGTTTGTGTAATACATTAGCAGATCCAGTTGGTTCCATCTGGTAGAAGCTTGGGTAAAATAAAAAAAAAGGTCAAATCAAATTAAGAACAGCCGAAATGAAATATTTGAGAAATATGAAAGGAATTACCAGAAAAGACAGCATAAAAATCGAATTAAATTTAGAGCCATTAAAAGAACAGTAGAAAGATATGACCAAAAATGAATAGATCATCGCGACAGAATGGATGAAACGAGGTTCCGAAAAACCATACGAGGATACAATCCTAAAGACGGACGAAGCATCGGCAAACCAAGACAGCGTTAACCAGACGGAACTGGTCAAGGATCTAAGCCGCAAATACGATACGACGACCGCCAAGTCAAAATTAAAACTCCAATAATGAAGATCTCTTTAAAAAATATCCGTTTTTACGAAAAATGTAGATAACGGAAGGACCTATAAAATTGGCAAAGAGAGCGGTAGTATTTTTCGACTTCAATAGCTTCTCACTCGGCTTCAGATAAGAATAAATAGTGAAAACCGGAGAATTACTGTTTTTACAAATATCTAAACGTTTGAGTATGAGTTACGTCTGTCAGATGATGTTATGCAATCTGAGGTATGCCGTATTGATAAATACTAAATCATAACGAACATAGGTAAACGATAGATGTCTTTCTGCTAGTGCTACTGGTCTTGTTTTTAAAAACAAATAATGAACGTATGCTTACACTGTATACTTGCACTACTGAAACGTTTGCGTATGCGTAAACAATAGATATCCTCCTGCCAGTGTTATTGGTGCTGTTTTTATAAGCAAATAATAATCAGATTCTTACGCTGCGCTGTGTACTTGCATTATTGAAACGTTTGCGTATGAGTTACGTCTGTAGGATGATGTTATGCAGTCTAAGGTATGCCCTATTCATAAATACTAAATCATAATAAATATAGGTAAACAATAAATGTCCTTCTGCTAGTGCTATTGGTGCTGTTTTTATAAGGAAATAATAATCAGATACTTACGCTGCGCTGTGTACTTGCACTATTGAAACGTTTGCGTATGAGTTACGTCGGTAGGATGATCTTATGCAGTCTAAGGTATGTCCTATTCATAAATACTAAATCATAATGAATATAGGTAAACAATAGATGTCCTTCTGCCAGTGCTATTGGTGCTGTTTTTATAAAGAAAACAAGAAACGTATGCTTACACTGTATACTTGCACTATTAAAATGTTTGCGTATGAGCTACGTCTGTAGGATGATGTTATGCAGTCTGATATGCCGTATTCATAAATTCTAAATAATAACGAATATAGGCAAACAATAGGTGTCCGTCTGACAGTGCTATTGGTGCTGTTTTTAAAAGCAAATAAAAACGTATGCTTACTGTGTATACTTGCACTACTGAAACATTTGCGTATAAGTCACGTCTGCTGAATGATGTTATGCAGTCTATACCAAATAGCAAGCTGCAGAACTTGGGCTGTAATATCATATCTAAGAGCCTAGATTCTTAAACTAAATAACCACACAGACAGCTTCCTTAGTGAAATCATTTATATCCTTCTTGGAAATATTTAGTTACATATTATTTTAAAAGAAGCTAGCAAAGAAGTAGATACTATGGAATGGAAAAGTTTCTGATTATACAGGGTGTTCCTAAATATCATGTACATACGGAAGGAGGTAATTCTTTGGCTTATTTCATGACTAAAAATTCATATAAACATAAGTCCGCAAACGCTTCGTTACTGATCTACAGGGTGTTGAAATTTCAAAATTTATTTAGCTTTTTCTTTATAGCTCCTGCAGTTTTAAAGATATTTAGCTCAAATTTGGAATACAGGTTACGCTGCAGGGCTTACATCATTGGGCGTGCCAAATTGTTGTGAGAATATACAGGGAGATGACTTTTCAGGGATCAAGCCCATTTTTCTCCCCCTGAACTTTTTTACAGTGCGCCGCTGGTAGATTCTAAAATACAAAAAACCATAACAATAACCATTACAAGGTAACTACGTTACAAAAATTGTTGAAAGTGACCTCCTCCAACCCTTATACATGCCTCCGCTCTTCTTCTTAGTGATGCCCGTACTCTTTCGAACACCCCCGGAGTATTTCTTACGGTTTCAAATGCATCTATTATTCGATTTCGTAAGTCATCAACGGTATTCACTGGTGTTGTATACACTAGAGATTTGAGATGCCCACATAGGAAAAAATCTAGGCTATTTAAGTCAGGGGACCTTGGGGGCCATGACTGAGGTCCACCTCGTCCTATCCACTTGTTTTAATACACTTCATTGAAATACTCTCGAGCCAAAATAGAAAAATGTGCTGGGGCACCATCGTGCATATACCACATTTGATTTCTTAGCAAAAGAGGTAAGTCTTCGAGTAATAAAGGCAATTCGTGTTGCAAAAAATGCCTGTATGAGTGACCAGTAAGTCGACCAGGCAAAAAGAAAGGACCAATCAAATGATCCCCAATTATACCACCCCATACATTTAATGAGAACTGCTCTTGAAAATGCGTTTCTACAATTCCATGTGGATTTTCTTGAGCCCATGTGTGGTTGTTATGAAAATTTGTAATAGAATTCCTTGAAAAATTGGCTTCGTCGGTAAAAAGGATTTTACAATCAAAATTGGGATCTACTGCTAGCCTATTAAGGTACCACTGGCAGAAATTAATCCTTAAAGGGAAATCTCGAGGAAGAAGCGCCTGCACCCTTTGAATGTGGTAAGGGTATAGCAGAGAATCACGCAAGATACGCCAAACAACTTGATGACTAATATTTACATGTTCAGAGATTTTTCTGGTGCTAGTGTCTGGATGTTCTTCTATTTCATTTAGAACAGCTTCTTCGATCTGTGGTGTTCTAACAATACGTGGTCTACCTGCATCATTGGTACTCTTATTAAAAGTTCCAGTTTCTACAAGACGCCTATGAATATTCGAGAATATTCGATGATCAGGTATCATTCTATTGGGATAGCGCTCCATGTACAGACGTCTGGCTTCTCTTGCATTTCCATTCGCAAGGCCATAGATGAAGTGCATCTCAGCCATGTCAGAATTGGTAAAATTTGGCATTGTTACGAGATTATAACGAGTAATTAAAAACTTTTACACCTTGCAGTTTACAACTTAAACCTTTAATTTATAAACATATGCAGACATAAGTTAGGATTTCAAATACAAACTGTCAAAATTAATGGAAACATCAGATTATCCAAATAAAGCCAGAGCCTGCTAGACCATTTTAAAAATTTTAATTTCGTCTAGCGAATTACAGAAAATCGTTTTTTATTTTTTTCTCGATAACCGTCCCAGATCCGAAAAAACTGCAGGAGAACAAAACGATTCTGAATAAAACAGAAAACTCATTTTGTATTTTAGAATCTACCAGCGGTACACCGCAAAAATGTTCAGGGGGAGAAAAGGGGCCATGACCCCTGAAAAAATATCTCCCTGTAGATTCTCACAAGCAATTGGCACGCCCAATGATGTAAACCTGTATTCCAAATTTGAGCTAAATATCTCAAAAACTGCAGGAGCTATAAAGAAAAAATTAAAAAAATTTTGAAACTTCAACACCCTGTTGATCAGTAACAAAGCGTTTGCGGACCTATGTTTATATGAACTTTTAGTCATGAAATAAGCCAAAGAACTACCTCCTTCCGTATATGTACATGATATTTAGGAACACCCTGTATAGTGTTTTACCCGCTTGCTCTTTTAATGCTGTATTCTGTGATATATTAATTTCAAATAATAATAATAATAGCTAGTATAATATTTAGCTAATATAGCTTACCTAATGTGCATAGTTTTGTAAGCAGTTTAATGCATTTTCCAATTAAATACATGATCATTCTTTCACAGTTATAAAATCCGATCGTATTAGGGTTCTGTAATAACCAACATTTTTATTTCGCGAGATACGAATTCGGTATTTTTACTGCGGATCCTATGATATCATGAGTGAAACAAAAGAATGTTCTGATGTACATGAAATGTTCTTTCCCAAGGCACTGTCATAAATTGATGTTATAACTTAAACATATGGACTTCTTTGGCAATGCTGATTTGTACTTTTATGTACAGGAACATCTGAGGAATACAAAACTATAAATATAAACAACGTATCCCTTCACAGAAGATAAAAAGCAATTTATTTTGACAGTGAAACATTTTTTGCTTTATTCAGTTATCGAATTACTTTAAGACAAATAATCATTTTTAAGATGAGATTTCGTTACCTTTGCAAGTAAATACTTTTTAAAGCTAATTTAAAGCTGAAATGTAATTGTTTTCCAATTTATAACCGTTCTAAGAGTTCAGCCTTAGAGAATTTTATTAATATAAAAAATTTCAACTTTTTATTAAAAACAAAATATATTTTCTACTGTCAATATTTCACTACGTGAGGGCAGCACCTTCTAAGACCTTATCTACCTACATCCACGATACTGTGTACTTCAGATCGTGATGGACGAATTAAATATCTGGTTAAGTCTTGAAGCAGCTTATTTCCTCTTTTTTAAGCAAGTTACCCAACAAAGCGTGGAGTGTAGCCCACGCGTTCAGCTAGTTTGAATATATTCACTAACAAATACGTATCTATTTTTATCAATTCCTCTTTTACCTTACAGTGTCGAGCTTGCCATTCATACATTCGGGATTAATTAAAGGTGAAGGGTCCCATCTGAAATTTTTTTGTTGAGGTACCAAGAACCTATTGGGTTAAATGGGGAACGTTAGCTTATAAGTCATGATGATTTCCCCTTCATGTTGTGGAAACGGTTTCTAGAAGTTTTAATTTCCTTTTTACTATCACAGATATGTATACTGTACGATTTCAAATAGACACTCTATGTATGTAACTTTTACTGGAGTTCATTCGTCTGCCTGTCTGTCTGTTAAGTTGCACACAGATATGTATACTGTACGATTTCAAATAGACACCCTATGTATGTAACTTTTACTGGAGTTCATTCGTCTGCCTGTCTGTCTGTTAAGTTGCTTTCCAATGTTCCCAAAGCTCCTTTTTTAAAACAATGTTAACATTTTAACCATAGCTGTAGTATTCTTTATTATTCTTCTATATAGTGTCTCATGATGACAGTGTAGTACAGGATCTTATGGACACCAGTGTTGAACTTTTACTTCAAATTACTTTAAAGATACCAAGCATAACGTAATCCGCCTTTTATTGTCTTCTTCTTCTTCTGTGTATAGGCCAATGGCCTGTTAACTACCTACAATGAAGCAGGTTCTATAAGCCCTCTTTGCACGTATGCCGGGCAGAAGGTTAACCTAACCCGTCGAACAGAGAAGAGAAGTTCCACTACATGGTTTACGATTGTCAAAGATGTATGACAACCGGAATCGACGGTTTTAAACAAATCGATAATCGGTGATAACTACTATTTAAGAGTTAGCTGGATATTCTTTAACTCTACTTCATTTAAGCAAACTTACACTGCCGTTAAGGCGCTAATATTTGGCAACTTTTTACGCTCAAGTCTCATACGGTTGCGTAGCTCATAAGAGTTTGTAATACACTCTCACCGTGAGACAGTTTATAGTATTTATTTTCTACGGGATATTTTTATTTTAAATTTCGTTTATAGTATATGTATATAGTATAATACTATATATATGTATTCCGGTCAATAGATGAGTTGATCAAAATTATTGTTTGTCTGTCTGCCTCTTCTTTCATACGAGGAACGTTCAAATTTAAACAAGAATTTATATATAGAAAAGGTTATGAAAATATTACAATGATGAAAACTTGATTACTTTTCTATATAGTCCTCATAGATTTACTTGCGCCACATATCTAAACACTTCTAATACTTCCCTGGCAGATATTTGGGTTGTATGCGTATCTGCGTTTGAGCAGCTAACGATAACGTCATTACGTAAGTGAAATATTTTTAGGCTAAAAACTCCTTTAGTGAGCCATTGGAATATAAACCGGATGGAGCAAGACCAGGACTATATGCGGCATGCAGAAGAAGGTATGACTGAAGTTTATTCATGGTTATAATTGTTTTTTCAGTATGAAGGTGAGCATTGTCTTGGAGGAAACAAACAGAACTTTGTCTTCTCTTCCATTTACTTATGATCGCCTGCTTAACGCTATCGCGCAATAGCGTCGAATAATAGTCCCCATTGACTGTATAACGTTCTGTAACGAAATCTACCATTGACATTACTTGAGAATTTAAAAAAAAATGTCACTTGCAACACAGTTTTTGCATTCTGTGACTTTGAATATGTGGTTTGACATCAGCGGTTATATGTTTTCACCCAGAAATAGAATAATGTACTAGAGTTTCATCAGTTACCCCATTTTAGTCTAAAAATTTAGCTCCTTCTCTCTCATATCGCTGCAGTAGAAAAGAAGCGACTTACAAACGATTCAACTTGTGCTCATCGGTCAACAATCGCATTATCCACCAGGTAGTATGTTTAGCGTGTTTGTTATGATGTCTTTAACACACTCGAAACTAATTTTTAAATTTTGGGCAATTTGACAAAGGGATTCTGGTCTATCTTGTTAAACAACGGCGTTGATTTTTTCTTTCTTTTAGTCTAACATGAGACTTATTTTATACACGAACTCTCCCGTCTCTAAAAGGTTTTGGTTACTCAAACACCCGACTTGTAGAAAGACATTGGTCATCATTTTGTGCTCGCACTCGTGTAAGAATTTCAATCGAATTTACGCTTTCATTTGTAAGATTATTAAGAGTTGCTCCACGCTACAATGAACAAACTTTCCGACATCGTAACTCTAACTGTGAAATAATATTGTAAGGAATCAGTTGTCATAGATATTTTAATAAGAGTCACGGCCAACCTTTAAGTATTTTATTTTATGGGTTGTCCTCAGGTCGGGTTTTAATTTAAATATTCCTTTTCTTTGAACACTCCTCGTATTTGTATGACAGTACATCTACCTGTTTGTTGATCTGCTCTACCCCGTTTCCAATTCATTATTGTCTCTGCTCTTGTAATTTTCCTTCTTCTCCTGTCTACAGTATTTCGTCGATATATTACGTTAGATAATTTAAATCGTTGTAGCATTTTTGCCAAACGGTTTACTACGGGATTAAACTTTTTAAAGAGGTTTATTAGGATGGCGGGGCGCGTTCGCCGAATAAAACTTTAATTTTAATTAAAATAACAAGAGGAAATCCAGATGCGAAAAAGTGGAGTTGGACGAAATTCCAACACACAATAAGCGTATGTTCGGAACGGCTGTGCGGGTTTTTGAGAGTTTATCAATGTTGTATCCAGCGTAGATCTCAGGCAGATTGCATTTAGTGCGTATGAATAAGCTATAGGGATCGACGCCTCTTTGCCAAAATGAATCCTGCAGAACGCAGGCAAAATTGAACGCGTAACATTTCGATAGACAGCAGCTTCTCGTTTATAAATTTAGTATCAGAAGCCAGGATTGCCGACAGCAAATCAAATCTTCAAAATGTACACTCTGTTCCCTCGAACGAATTTCGTGTTTGTTTGGTATTGATGAATGTTGCTCAGGTTCAACCGAGTAAAATCAATATTTGAAGGCGAACGTGTTTGTCAACACATCTATAAATTTTATTTAGGAACTTTTCAGACCGATACGAGGACTTTATGTCTAAAGAAAACATTTTTGTTAAACCACTTAGCTGTTTTTGGGGGATAAAACCGAGAGACACAATTTTAAATCTGAAACGAATTAAAATCGCCTGACACAAGTAGCAGGCTGAAGTCGTAAATTGCGAAAGCGTTGTGGAAACCAGGTCGCATTTTTGATTACAATAAATTTATTCGCCGGGTCTAAAAAGCGGACATGCTTCATATTCTAGGGGAAGAATCGAGTTTTAACGATGAATTCCACTATTGATAAATGCTTGCTGGAAAAGCGATCGCGTCGAAAATTAATCGAACAAATCAGAGAGGAGCTTTGCCTTTAAACCGGCGGATAGCTTCGGCTCTGACTAAAATCAAGATGTTGCTGATCGTTGCATAAAATGCTAAATTCAATGTGAGGCCAATGCAATAAAGTTGAATTTATGGGCTTGCCGAAGTTTCGTCTGATTTTACTAGATGGATTTACTTGCTTAATTTCAAAAAGAGGAATGGTATTTCGTCAATCAATACCCTTCATTATTTTTTAAAATAAAAAATTTTATTTCTAACGAACATTATGGTTTAAAAAAGATTCCTCGCTGCAAAGTTTGCTATTGGTATTTCATATAAATCACATTGAGTTTTATATTTCAACAAAAAAACTAAACACAGCAGTTCTTGTACAATAAATAATTTTGATTTATATCGCTTCCAGGTTATGCTGTAATCTACTTGCATGTAACTGCAATAAACCGTGACTAGAATTCAAATTTTTCCGGAAAAATACTAATTTAGATCACCTTATCATGTAACACACTTTATAAACTGCATAATTATTTTTGAAAAAATTGCTTTTTAACTTTTAATCCCTAATATGCACAGTTTCATATTAAATGCACCACCCATTAAAAATAAAGTTACGTGTTAGAAAATTTGCTAAAATAATGTTTTATTATTACGTATGGAATGATCACTATTTCCATTAAAAAAATCAAGTGGTTGTGGTGTTCGTCCGTAGGAAGTTACGTCAACATCGAGAAGAAATAAACGAAATCTGGAGTTTGTTGAAAGACGCCATACAGCTTCAACACCAGGAGTTATGGTTTGGGTGTGATTTGTTTCAGTAGAAGATGGCCTCTTGTGTTCTTCCCAGGCACTTTAAATGCTCATCGCTATATTCATAATGTCCTGGAACTGGTGTTAGTACCATTCATGCAGACGTTGCCAAACAGGATAATGCACGTCCACACACTGCAAACATTACCAGAACGTACCTCCACCAAGCACATTATGCAAATGTTGCCCTCACCTGCACGATCACCGGACTTATCGCCGATGGACCATCTTTGGGACATGATGAGCCGGCGACTAAGATTATTGCCAAGGGCTCGTAACAACTTTGGCGATCTGAGACACCAACTTGAGGTCATATGGAACGAGATACCCTAGGAGAACATAGACCACTTGATAGAAAGCATGCCACGACGAGTAAATGGTTGCATCGCTGTTCATGGCGATGTTACACGTTATTAATTTTATTTTCGTTGTTGTTATTGTTTTCTTATAATTGTTAATCTTTTTTATAAAAACCTGATCATTTCATACGCAATAATAAAACATTATTAGCTTTATTTTTAATGGGTGGTGCATTTCATATGAAACGGAGTGTATATTGGATATGGTTTTCAAGCCAAAGTATCGTTTTGAAATAGAAGGAAAAATTCGAAACATTTCGTTTGGTCCTTCCCATACTTTTTTTACGAAAGAATACAGTGAGTTCGATATTACTTCCTTACATTACATATCGCACAACACCGAAGACAAGCAAATAATGATAAATAACCCCCACGAAAAATTAATAGAAGTCTGATTTAAATTGAACCGAAAAAACGAAAGCTATTCCAAGGAGCACATCGTTAATGGACAAATATTTGCAAATATTGGCCTAGTATTGTAGGTAAATGTTAACGTTTTGTTAAGTTAGATATACACTACTCATAAATTAATACGGATATTGAGTGTAAGACACTTAAAGGCAACACCAATTGCGTTTAAATGTAACGCCTTTCTAGTAATGAACATGAAAATTACAACAAATGTACGTTTAAAGAAGGAATTTAACAACAATATAATGAAAATCGTTATTGTCACCTTTCACTTAACTTAAATTTATTAAATTCTAATACTGCGTGGTACCTCCTTTGCAGCAGTAACTGCTCTGCATCTTACTGGCGTACTCTCAATGCAATTATCAATATGTTCTTGTGGAATTTGATGCCACGCTACCGGCAACACATCCCTCAGCTGTTACACAATAGTAGGCCTTGGTTCATGATGATCCAGCTGTTTCTGCAGAAGGTTTCATGCATGCTCGATGGGGTTGATATAGATGGATGTTATATTGAAAAATAAAATTATTAACATTTTTGTGTCTCTTATACTTCATGACTAGATAGATAAGTTTTTGAGTTCCCCTCGTATGTTGGGATTCAAATGCCTAAATTTGAAAATAATCATAAAGGTAATCTCACCGCTATTTTATTTCTTAAAAATTATTTCTATCCTCTAAACATTAATATAAATATTATTTTTTGTTTCCTACTCAGAACAAACTCTTCTGTAATTACTCCAACAGACATTTAATTACCCGTGAAGGAAAACCACCTCTGAATACATTTCCCAATTTTGGAAAATTCCAAATTTACTTATTCATTAAAAATATTGCTGTTACTGTTTACGCAAAGAACATACATAAAACTTTTCTCTACATTTGGCGGCTGTAGAACTTGAGCAGTCTATATTTGACATGAATGTTAGCTTCTAAATATGGTAACGTTCTCCCAAGTATGAACCTACACTGAGCGATGCCCATCTGAAAAGCAGTCATACGTGTACTGAAAGTAAAGCTTCCTTCAACGCCTTTCAGAATTTGTTTTGCTTGTTTAAGCAGTACTGTAGATGTTACCAAACTAATGCGTTGACCTGCGGAATACAAACTACGTTGACTTTGTAAACATCCGTTCCCGATTTTAGAAGCTTTCACTTTGGTAACGTAACGAGTATTGCTAATTTTCTCAACGTTAAAATATTTGTAAAACTCGAAATATCCTGTATATATATATATATATATATATATACATATATATTACTGTTATATTGTAATGGGGGAGGGGGGGGCGCTTAACAGCTAATTGGGCATAAGTGCCATTTA